>BQNB010053062.1:0-40201 GCA_026074375.1 Tanacetum coccineum
TTGATTGTATTGACGCCCATATAATCGAGGATGAAAATTTATGTTGCAAAGGTATGAGGAGAGTATTTAGAGTTTGAACATGTAGTATACATGATATCATAACACAAGCAAGAGATGATGGATTGGCTACTTAATCTTAGAGAGAGAAAGTGATATTTCTAGAGAGAGAAAGTGCAAGACAAAGTATTCTTATGAAATGAACAACCAACCCCTTCCCATGGCTGGAAAGGGGTTTATATACATGTGTTTGTGAGCTCTATGGGCTTGGGTATGGGCCTAACACTTGGGTAAAAGACCCGACCCAATACCGAAAGTCATACGCTTACTTTCTGACTACGAGCTTTGCTATACTAAACAATACACGGGGGTGACCGTGTCTTTTTCATAATCCTAACAGTATAGAAATTAGAGAGAGAAAGAGAGAGGAGGAGATGAGAAGTAGAGAGAGAAAGTGAGGGAGGGAAATGAAGAGTAGATTAGAAGACACCCCTCATGAATAAGGAGGGAGGGGGTATTTATACCTATTTACAAAAGTGGGCTACTAGCTCTTGTTTTTTAGATTTTAGCTATTTGTCGGGTCTCGTGACTTTATTTTAGTCACGAGCCTTTCACCTAACCTATTACACATTATTGTATATCTATTTATTACACGACTTTTATCTCAATAAAATCGCCACTTTTATAATTCCTAACAAAGGGCATTCAAGTGGATCCCGCCAAGATCGAGTCTATTAAAGATTGGGAATCTCCTAAGACTCTAACGGAGATTCATTAATTTTTAGGTTCTTGTCAGTTATTATCGAAGATTCGTTGAAGGATTTTCAAAGATAGCCAAATCAATGACCAAGTTAACCCAGAAGAAGGTCAAGTTTGATTGGGGTGACAAACAAGAAGCCACTTTTCAGTTATTAAAGCAGAAACTGTGTAATGCACCTATCTTGGCTTTACCTGGAGGAACTGAGAACTTAATTATTTATTGCGATGCTTCGCATAAAGCATTAGGTGCTGTCTTGATGCAAAATGAGAAGGTGATTTCTTATGCATCCCATCAATTGAAAATTCATGAGAAGAATTACACGACTCATGACTATGAGTTAGGAGCAGTAGTGTTCGCTTTAAAGATTTAGAGACACTATCTGTATGGAACAAAATGTACCGTGTTAACTGATCACAAAAGCTTACAAGACATCCTTGATCAGAAGGAGTTGAACATGAGGCAACATTGTTGGTTAGAATTGCTCAGTGATTACGATTGCGAAATCGTTATCACCCGAGAAAAGCAAATGTAGTGGCTGACGCTTTAAACAGAAAAGAACAAATTAAGCCATTACAGGTTCGAGCCTTAGTTATGACTATTGGTTTGGATCTTCCCAAGCAAATTTTAAACGCTCAGACTGAGGCAAGGAAATCAGAAAACTTCGAGGCTGAAGATGTAGGAGGTATGATCAGGAAAGAGAAGTTGGAACCTCGTGCTAACGGAACACTGTGTTTGAAGAATAGGAGTTGGTTGCCGTGCTATGGTAATCTAAGGACTTTGATTATGCATGAGTCCCATAAGTCAAAATATTCTGTTCATCCAGGTTCCGACAAGATGTACCAAGACATGAAGAAATTATACTGGTGGCCCAACATGAAAGCCGATATTGCCACCTATGTTAGCAAGTGTTTGACATGCTTAAAGGTCAAAGCTGAACACCATAAACCATCTGGTTAGTTAGTACAACCTAAGATCCCACAGTGGAAGTGGGATAATATCACCATGGATTTTATCACCAAGCTCCCTAAGACGTCAAGTGGTTATGATACCATTGGGTGATTGTAGACCGTCTTACTAAGTCTGCACACTTTTTGCCAATAAGGGAAAATGACCCAATGGAGAGATTGACAAGACTATACATGAAAGAAGTAGTCACGAGGCATGGAATACCAGTCTTTGTGACCATGATGGTAGATTCACGTCAAATTTCTGGAGGTCATTCCAGAAGGCTGTGGGTACTCGTTTGGATATGAGTACTGGTCACCATCCGTAAACCGATGGACAAAGCGAAAGAACCATTCAAACACTAGAAGATATGTTACACGCTTGCGTGATAGACTTTGGAAATGGTTGGGATAAACACTTACCGCTAATTGAGTTCTCATACAACAATAGTTATCATACAAGCATTAAAGCTGCACCATTTGAGGCGCTTTATAGTCGTAAGTGTCGATCACCTGTTTACTGGGCCGAGGTCGGAGATGTTCAGCTCACCGGTCCAGAAATTATTCACGAGACAACCGAAAAGATCATTCAAATCAAAAGCAGAATTTAAGCCACTCGTGATCGTCAGAAGAGCTATGTCGATGTGAGGCGTAAGCCTTTATAATTTCATTTTGGTGACAAGGTCATGTTGAAGGTATCATCTTGGAAATGGGTTATCCATTTTGGCAAATGGGGGAAGTTGAACCCGAGGTATATTGGCCCTTTCAAAGTGTTGGCAAAGGTGGGAACCGTTTCTTATAGACTCTAACTTCCTCAACAACTAAGCAGGGTTCATACCACATTTCACGTATTCAATTTAAAGAAGTGTTTATCCGACGAGCCGCTGGCAATTCTGTTGGATGAAATACATATTGATGATAAGCTTTACTTTGTTGAAGAACTAGTGGAGATCATGGATCGTGAAGTCAAACGGTTGAAGCAAAGCCGTATTCCCATTATCAAAGTTCGATGGAACTCTAGGAGAGGTCCTGAGTTCACATGGGAACGTGAAGATTAATTTCGAAAGAAGTATCCGCATCTCTTCACGAAAACCGCACCCTCGACAAGTGCCGCGTCTTGAGCCTTGCGGACAAGGCTCATTTAACAAGGGAAGACTGTAACAATCTGTTATTTCAGGTAATTTCATGACTTCATACTTTTCTTTATTTATTTTTAGGGTTTTGCGCGTTTACTTTTAAATTTTCATTGTTTAGTTAAATCGCGTAAACTAAAAATCAATATTCAATGTAAACGGACATCAAACAAATAAAAGTTTACGTCAAGAAAGTGTTATATAATTATTACGAAGATAATTATTAACTTTTCATATTTTATTTTCATTGGTTACGTTAAACGTCTACGTTTCGCAATAAATTACATTCATGCATACACAAAAGCACCAATACCTATCCTTCAACAAATACCCACTTTTATACCAAATACCCAAAAACTAAATCATTTCTACACTATTAAACAATATGGCCGATTTTACAAGTAATATAACACAAGAATAATACACTAATTCCCCACTAAGGTCATTTCATGTACTTCATCTTGTTATTAACCAAAATGTAAACCTTAAAAACCCTTTTCCCATAAATTGTCAAATCCGTTTATCCTCCCTCTCATTTTGGCTGTTCCCTCCTCCTAGGGAGGAGGAGAGCTCTTACACTATAGTACTTAAACCACTCCTAAACACATGGTTTGTTAAGGTTTTTTTCCTAATATTTCCAATATAAATAAGACCTCAAAGTGTAAACCTTTTCACACATCTCATTTGCATGTAAACACTCAAAATTTTCTCTCTTGTTTCTTTGGTAACCCACAGCTCAAAATCAAAAAGTATAAGTTCCATAGTTTTGATTTTAAGAACAACACAAGTATACAAGTATTGTTAAGGTTATTATATATGGTGTTTCAAAGGTGTTTCAAAGCTAGGGTTGTTTAATCAAAGGTTTATAAAAAGGATTTCGGGTTGAAGAAACTAGGGTTTTGATTTAGGGTTCACTTCTTCATTCATTCATAAGGTCCATCATAATCCCTACACTTTTATTTAATTATTTCATTTATATACATTCATATTTATTATTTTGTTACATCACCAGTAATTATTTTATAAAGTTTGTAAAACAAAAACAAGCACATACACAATCGAATAAATACTAACACATGATAAAATGATGTTTAAAATATGTTAGATGCAAGAACATGTTTTATTTGATGTTATACAAATGTTGATTAATTTATAAAATTAATTGATAAATTAATTGTTAAAAGTTTATTTATAAAGTTTATAAATAAATAATTATTGTGAACACTTTGTTGGGATATATTGGACATAAAATAATGGACATAAATTAAAGGACATAAAATATACAAATGGTGTTGTATTATTTAAATTAGAGGACTTGTAATAATTTAATTATGTCAAAAGTTTATAAAATAATTTTATAAATGATAAATGCAAACTGTTATATATATATATTCAGTAAAAGTTATGGATTTTTATAAATTATATAAGCCTCATATTCAATAAGTACATTTTAACACGATTCCGAATATATAAGAAACTTGAAAAACGGAGTTATAACGAAGGAGATACGATTTTTGCAAGGTTAAATATATAATATTTTTATAAAAAACAGTTTGATGTTACTGTTTCGGTACAGATTTTTATAAAATATGTGACCATTTTATTTTGATAGATCATCTCGACACAATGTTGTACATATAAAGAACTTAAAAAACGGAGTTATAACGAAGGAGATACAATTTTTGCAAGGTTAAATATATAAAAAGTATTTTTATAAAAAGAGTTTGATGTTATTGTTTTGGTACAAATTTTTATAAAATCTGTGACCATTTTATTTTGATATATCATCTCGACACGATGTCATACATATAACGAACTTGAAAAACGGAGTTAAAACGAGAAAGTTATGAGTTTTTAAAGATTTCGCGGAAAAGCTGTGAACTTTGAAATCGGCCATTTTGAGGGTTTTGGGTCCGATTCGGCCAAAGTGTAAAAGTACAAAGTTGTTCGGAATGACGTTTTACTAAAACTATCAGGTTTTCGGAGTCTAGAAATCTATAGATATTTAATTAGAAATTATAAAAGCTAGTTAACTTCTGCACTTTTATAAAATACAACAAAGCTGTTAGGATTTTAAAATATGGTTTACGAGTGTTTTAGGGTCTGTTTGGGCTATAAAAACATTAAGAAATAATGTAGCAATACTTATATAATATTTATACATGTTTTTAACTTTATAAATATTATTTTATAAAAGGATTAAACTATTTATATAATATTATTATATAAACAATAAAAATATTAAATCAAGTGTTATTAACAAATAATCAATTATTGGATAAAGATAATATTTTAACGGATACATATACTTGGACACTTAATTAACAAGCACGATTTAAATATTGTTTCAACTTTTATAAATTAAACAAAAACTATTAGGTGGTGATATAACTCTATAACTTATAATGTTGTATTTATATTAAATACATTATACTCATACGACCTATAATTAATTAGGTTGCATTTGGACATCACTTGACGTTTCACTCATTTGATTTTTCTAAAATTAATTCATTCACTAGAGGTGAGTTCATAGCCCCATTTTATACAATTATAATGATTTACAACTCTCGGGGTGGGAAACATGCATTGTTTTACATTTGGACGCAAGTACACTTTTAAATAAATAACGAGTTTGCCTAAGTAGCGATAACCCACTATGCCCATGAATCATGAAATGTTAATTACTCGGTGTAAGCGCGAATGTTATGAATAGATCTATTTAGGATTGACATCCCCGTTCGGGTGAGTAGCGCTCACTAGTTTCGGCGATACCGAACTAACGGACGTATACCATGTCGGATTTGGATGTTGCGGGTTGAACATTTACACAGGCACATTATTGGCATTAAATTGCAAGTACATACATGTTGTAGCTTTCTTGTCATGAGCTTAGTGCATTCGTAATTACTTTTGTGATATTGTATGTGTTACATTATTGCGCCCTTGAAATCTTGTGGTCATACTTTATACATTATTTAAACCTGCGAATTCACCAACTTTATGTTGACGTTGTAAAGCATGCTTTTTTCAGGTCAATAAGAGCATAAGGACGTGGATACATTGGGGTCATCATTTTGGAGTCATATTGCAATAGAGATTTATATGCATTACATTTTGGGGATATTTGTTATGTATCAAAATCTTTACTTTTCATGGATGAACTATTTGAACTTGAAGCTTTTGTGACAACATTTCAGTTAAATCTAATGAATCATTTTTAAACGACTCATTTAGAGGTCGTTCTCTCATATCTTGTGCTATTGATCTATGAAGTAACACTCCCGGACCCTTATTCCGCTGCTGACTAATTTGGGGGTGTTACAATCTTGGTAATCCAACAATTCACTTGAGAAAATCAAGGAAATGTTGTTTGTGTTTTTGAAAACAAATTTCGAAGAAACACTTCACTCCTAGCGACCTACGTTTAGCATTGGCATGATGCAAGCACTGGTAGGATTTCCATTCAATCATTGTGAAATACTTTGTTTAAGTATCACTCTTGAATGTTCCGCACAATGTCACAAAGACATTCAATGTCTCAAAGACATATAAGCAGCTCTTGTACTTTTTGTATCATTGATGTTTAATACAAATGTATTTTTTGTCATATTTGAGATTTATAATTTGATATGATTTGGCTCTAGATTCAATTAGTGCGTTTTGGTTCTAGTGATCGAAGACTGGAGCAGACTGCCACCTTTTTAATATCAACATTCTCGGAGTGAGAAGTCGATAAATAATGTGTTTAATCTCTATGAGAATTGAAACAAGATTCTTTTGAGAGAAACTTGAGTGGCTGGGAAGGGTTTGCGTTGCATCACTGGGTTAATGACGTCTTTCTTCAATACCAAATATCATCTTTGTGATATTCGATAGATTATGTATTGACTCGGTTTCTGCCTTAAGTGTATGGAGAGCTTCTTTGTTTTCACCCTTTAAGTAACTTTTCTTTTTATTCTTCAACCCCTTTAATGTCTACCAAGACGTCATTACTATCATCATGTTATGATTGTTTCGATGATAGTTGATGCCTTAGTTGACATATTCCCATTTTCATTCAACTCCATCTTTCCTAAGGACTTCTATTCGATCTATGAAATGTCCCTGGGTAGATCCATCCGGTTCTGGTTGGAACATGAGATAATACATAAGCTTACCACTTTATTACTTCTTTGATCATCGTGAGGTAGTTGGTTGTTGGGTATTGTGATCATAATCATAAAACTATTTGAAAATCAATCAAAGTGTTTATGAATAAATCAAAACTTTTGACACTTTGAAAGTTTCATTTTAAGAAATAACCCCCCTAATAATATATGAAAGACTTTTGCATAAGAAGAAAAGAGTTTCGCACTTGAGTCAAAGATGATCACATTTTAATCTAATTTTCTCCTTCTAAAAAATAGCATACCATATGATATTTTTGAAATCAATGGATTAAAATAGCTATATGAGATTTTTGAAAGCTCATGGGAGAAAATGGATATTGCATGATTATTATTGGAACATTTTAAATGTCTTAAACAAATTGAAAAACAAGTTGTGTCAAAATGTGTCTATATCTAAAACGGATGGTCACTAAGCCGCTAACGACGGTTTTGAATATTCTCAAAGGGATGCAACCCGAACGAGGCCAACAACGCTTTTAAGTACCCTAGACCGGATGCAACTTAGATCGCTGACGCGCTTGTCAATATGTTCACAATTGGCATGTCACACCCTGCCTAGGCGAAAACACGAGGCGTAACATCATGGATATTATCACAGCACAATGGTGTCAACAACAGAGGGAACTAAATGAAATAGATAAACAAACGAGACACAATGTGTCATGACAATATCTAACACAAGATAAAGGAGTCTTGCATTACGATAGCAAAGTCATACCACAAGGAAACATAATCCAAAAAGTCTAAACATCCAATAAACAATCAAATAGCAAACAATTCAAATGCTAAAAAAATGAAAACTCTAGGAGTTAGACTCCGCATGCAATGCCTACGGTCTCACTAGCCACTCCTCCTAACTTCCTTATCCTCAAGAAGATTACATGAAAATGATGCTTAAAACATCAACATAATGTTTGTGAGAGTCATAGGTTTAAGACACGATAATCAAATCAAATTACATTCTACTGTGATTCTAAAGAAAAACATTGCAGGAACAATAAATGAAACTATCGCACTACAGGCTAACATGCAAATCCAAGCACTCACATACATAGATTCCCAACAAACGGACCACGATAGCAGTTCAGGGCTAGTATTTCATATCGTATCCAAATAGGTTCTCCGTTTGGGTTATCCCCCCTTTTAGCCTAGGTCTAATTGGATACTACCAAAGTAACTTTCCTGCTAGCGTGGCCACGACCGAGCGGTACCTTCATTTAAAACACGGCCAATGGATATGCAGGTGATCCACCCTGACTTAGTTTGCTCAATCATATCAAATCACTACATTTATGAAAACAGGTTAGCCAAACAACATTCAATAGTCACGTATGGAGTCCATGCATCTGACGACGCACACATTATCACAGTAATCAGAAAACATTTCCATAACACTTTGCATCATGTTCTACCATAATTATCATAAGAAAAGAGTGGGCTATGAATACTCACCTGATGCTACAAGCAGCTTCCCCATGATAAACTAATATCAACACGCGCAAGCATACACAATACAATACCCCCCATCCCCCCCCCCACAAACGTTGTTAGCACGGTATCCAAGATAAAAGCTCAAGTCAGTGTTCAACACTTCATCATTGATGGATGTATTTATGGGTATTTAATTAACCACTCATGGGCCCCCGGACACTCATTCTAAAGCTTAACTCATCCCTGTTAACACTTATAATAAAGTTAACTACAATTTATCAAAAAATGCAGAATTTTAGCGTGTCTTAACCAACTTAAAAACCATACTTTCTAACCTTTATAAATTATACCAAAAATCATCTAAGCTCCTTTATGTGTTTATTAAATACCTTGTGATTCCAAGTACTCATTACATGAGTAACTATCCCAAATAAAATAAAACTTCTAAACAGTCCCAATTCGGATCTGATTGCACACTAAAATGTATGGCCCTAATTACCCTACTTAGATAACTAATCATAGCCAAAATTTTGGTGTGTGGTTAATATACATATAGAACTTGACCTCTATGTTTTGGCTAAGCTTAATTCGAATTTTAAGTAGGGGTTTTACTCCCCGAAATAAGACCCAAATCTGACCCGTATTTACTGTTTTAACAATTTTTCTTGCAAAAACTATTTGACTAACTTCTCGACCTCAAAACCTTTCGTGGCTGAACTTTTTGAAAACCATACTCTCTTATCTTATTCATAGGCTCAAGAAACATATCAATACTTGTTTTTATCATCAAGATATCATTTGTTGAAGACGACCCAAAAATTTGCCATAACCTAAATCATTATCTAACGCGTTTTATACCTAACCGATTGCACCATTATGATCCTAATTAAACCACAAACACACTAGCATGATCATATCCTCATTAATTACAAAAGTGTTAAACCCTAATGATCCATCATAATTAGGGTTACATGAATAATAAAATCTAGCTAGGATGAACATACTTACCTTGGATGCTAGCACCTAACAACAATTCTTGGGAGTTCTTGGACTCACCATTAAAATCGACATCAAAGGTTTATGGGGAGGGATAATTTTGGCTGTATAAGGGTTGAAGGGGAAGAAATAAGTGTTTTCTTGACCTAGGAGTTATCCTAAGACTCCTAATCCTAATCAACTTAGACTTATTTTAGGATAATACCCTTTATTTTCTATTTTTCCTTCTTTTTTTTCTTTTTGGCCGATCCCTACATAAATATACATACATACATTTATTTTATTTTTATTTTATTAAATTTATTAATTACATTATTACTTACATTACCTTAAGTTTTTATAAAAACCTAAGCTAATTTAAGTAAACCTTTTTACATAAACGCTACTTACTACATTTTCTAAAAATAACTTTCATTTCAAAATTTAACTTTCTATTTTTAGAAAGTTTACCACAAACATCCATATTTCACTCACTTAACTCTCTTCCAATATGACACATTTTCCACAAACGCTTAATCCACAATAATCCAAATATTTGACATAGCATTACATACAATACGCCAATCATTTCCATTATCACCGCATGTGAACAAATGGAATACCAATCACTTCCCACAACATGATCAAAATGAGATGCCCATACAACTCAAAATGATCTTAAGCACATACTAAAACCACTTAGCACACATAATAATCACATAGCACACCACTTAATCCCATAAAATGAACACATAGCCATATCTAAAGGTAAAGCTAACCAGTCCAAATCACGGGTGTCACAGTCTCCCCTACTTAAGGGAATTTCGTCCCGAAATTTAATCAATTCTACCGCTAATAATATTACTTCCTCCCACAAGGGTACAAATAGCAGCATCACAACTATGCGCAAAAGAAGCATCCAAACTACATGAGTCTCGCCCGTCCCCGAGGAAACCCCTCAAAACCTTTAAGTTGTGTAACAACTTGTTTCATGACTTAACCCCGCAACTCATCAAACAAGAACTGTCTTGAAATCAAGTTATGAGTTGTTACAAAACTCAAAGTTTTTGAAGAACCGGCTCGACTTCAGGTTTACTCAAAATATAACACCAACCAAAAATTTTCAAACACTTAACTTTCATATAAACTTTATATTCTCAAGGCAACCTAGGACCTCGATTGGATTCCCAACAAAACTAGTCGATTTAAGACCCTACAATGATTCAACTTCTAAAATTCACGATCCATAATTCCTTTGGGTTCTTCAACAAAACGAAGAGTCTTGTCGGCCTCGATCTCATCCAACGACACATGCTGATTAGCATCCGCCAAATATTTTTTTTCCAGATTCGACACATGGAATGTGTCATGTACACTACTCAACTCCTCGGGCAACCTCAACCTATAATCTATAAAGCCAATCATTTCAAGGATCTCAAACGGTTTTACATACCTCAGTGCTAACTTTCCTTTCTTCCCAAAACAAATCACGCCCTTCCAAGGCGATACCTTTAACAACACATGATCTCATACCTCGAACTCTAATGGCTTACGCCTATTACCAACATAGCTCCTTTGATGATCTCTTACCGCTTTAAACCTTTCCTTGATCAACACTACCTTATCAGTCGTTTCTTGTATAAATTCAGGTCCAATCAAACTACTTTCTTAATTCTCTGCCCACAAAACATGCGATCTACATTTCCTCCCATACAAGGCTCCAAACAAAGCATACTGAATGCTCGAATGATAGCTATTGTTGTAAGATAACTCAACTAACGGTAGGTAGACACCCAATCTACCACCATAGTCAATCACACACGCCCTTAACATACCTTCCAAAGTCCGAATCTCATGCTCACTTTGTCCATCTATTTGAGGATGATAAGCCGTACACTTTCTAGTCGTGTTCCTAATGCTTTCTGCAGCGTCTGCCAAAACCACGAAGTAAATCTCCCATCTCAATCTGAGATGATCGACACTGGAACTCTGTTCCTTGCTACTATTTCATAAATATTAATATGTTAGGATTATGAAAATCCATGTAAAAGACTCGGTCACCCCGTATTATATCTAGTATAGGTTAGCTCGTAGTCTTACTTTTAATCATTTAGTTACCGTACGACTTATGGTGTTGGGCCGGGTCTTTACCCACTTGTTAGCCCACTCCATGGCCCCATAGAGGGCACCAAAACACATTTGTATATAAATATCCTTTCAGCCATGGGAAGGGGTTGGAGTTCATTTTATCACAACACACCTAAGTGTTTTATTCTATCTTAGAACTCCCACTTTCTCTCTCTAGATAATTCGGCCAAACATTAATCCTAGGCTTGTGTTATGATATCCAATATACAACAATTGGTATCAGAGCCATGGATGATTAGTAGTTTGTTATGTGTGAGTTTTCTTGGTTGGTTAAGTTCAAAGTTTGGTTTTTGAAGAGGTTTATGGTCGTTTTCTTGACACTCTTAATTCTCAGTTTGTGATGCTTAAAAGTTAGTGTTCTTATAGTTGTTATAACCTTCTAGGATCAAGTTGTACAAAAGAAACCAAGCAAATAGTTTTCAAAGGGTGATTTTTAGTGTTTTTAGTGAAAAAAGTTCGTATTTTTCTTCACTGCGTTTTGCCTCTCTGAGACATTCTTCATTGCGTTTTGCCTCAAATAGTACACTGCGTTTTGTTGTTTTGTATCGTACAACAGTACTGCATTTTGTCGTATTTGGGGTTGCGTTTTGGTTATTGAAGGTTGCGTTTTGCCTACTTGAAGACCTCACTGCGTTTTGCTTCAAGTCCTCATTGCGTTTTGATTCAAGACCTCACCGCGTTTTGCTTCAAGACCTCACTGCGTTTTGCTTCAAGACCTCACTGCGTTTTGCTTCAAGACCTCATTGCGTTTTGCTTTAAGCTATCATTGCGTTTTGCTTCACAGCACTGCGTTTTGCTCAAGACCTCCATTGCGTTTGCTTGAAGACCTATATTGCGTTTTTGATAAGAAGTTACTCTGGCAAAATTTCACTCATCATTGTGTTTTGCTTCAACTTCACTGCGTTTTTCTCAAGACCTCCATTGCGTTTTGCTTGAAGACCATATTGCGTTTTGATAAAAAGTTACTCTGGCAAAATTTCACTCATCATTGCGTTTTGCTTCAACTTCACTGCGTTTTCTGCTAAGACCTACCATTGCGTTTTGGCTTGAAAAGACCATATTGCGTTTTGATAAGACAGTTACGCTGGGCAATAATTTCATTCATCACTGCGTTTTATCTTGGCTTCTTTACTGGTTATGCCTTAAGTTTCATTAACTTCATTAGTTAACTTATTTCAACCATACCTAAATCACAATCAAACTACCTTCACCTAAATCCAAACAAACAATCATCACTTTTAACATACCAATCACTAATCATTGTAACGATCCAAATGTTTATTCTAATACAAGTAATCAACATGTCTAGTAATTCAGTATGATATTCAGAGGGCTAGTTCTGATACCTGCCCTCCTATGCTCATAGGACTGATTCGAATCATGGTCACAACGGAATCCGATTGTTACTGTAGGGGAAAAGGAAATTGGATTGCAAATTTCAGTCGATTGATAAAGGACCATTTAAGTTGGAACACAGTGCCCTCAGAACTACCCCTGAGGCAGGTGTCCTTCTTGGCAGGGAAAGGCCTCGTTACATATGAGGATTCTCAGTGACACGTTAGAAGAAAATCGATACGATGGCAGATGTCCGTGCACCAAATATTGTGATTCAAGGACTACCAAAAGATATCAACAAGCTCATCAATCAAAACATTGAAAGCAAAAGCAATTTGGGACATGTCAAATGCTTCTGGCTGGTTATGAATCACAATAAGATCGATAGAGAATCTCAGTTGTACGATGAGTTTTGAGAGGTTTGCCAAGATGCTTCCAGGGGAAAGACTACCAATGAGTACTATGTTCGCTTTCACAAAGCTGGTCAACGACATGATGAATATTCATAATGACAATGCCTACCATTCAAACTGATACTCCATGTTCGTGAACAATATGTCACCTGATGAGATAGGTTCTTGTGATAGCGTTTTAAATCAACAAAGGTCTGCTGAACAGAGACAAATCACGAATAACTGTATACATCTTAAAATCAACATGAGAAGCATTGCTATACAGATCCGACTGATTATGAGGGAGAATCCACTCCTGCCTACCGAATGATCAACTTGCTTTTGTGTTAACGGTTCCAACCTCTATGCCCCAATCATACATTACTCTAGTCTCATCAATATCCCTCTTCATCAACAAACCCTCAATCACCACAATATCCCAATTCCTTGAAACATCACAAATTGACTCCGGATACACTCAAACTGATGAGATACTTGACAACTTAACCAAACAAATGGCGCTCCTTGCCTAATCCTTCCAGCGCAAACACTTCATTCAGGACCAACAATCAACTTCAAACTTCATCTAACACCCGGAATCAAGCAACTATTCAAGATGGTCGGGTAGTAGTTCAGAATGTTCAAGGGCGACAGAATCAGAATCAAAGGTATTTGGCTCGGGGAAATGGTATAACAGGAAATGGGGGCGCACAGAATAGAGCTGAGAATGCCAATGCAGGTCAAGGGAAACTGATCAAGTATTATAATTGTAATAGAGTTTGACATATTGCAAGAAACTGTACTCAGCCAAAGCGTCCACAGAATTCTGATTATTTCAAGGACAAGATGCTGCTAATGCAAGCACAAGAGAATGGTGCAGTTTTGGATGAAGATGAGCTACTCTTTCTGGCTGGTGAACAGTACGGCAACACCTTTGATGCAGATGTGGATAATCAACTGTTCAAGACTTTAGCTCAGTAAAAGGATAAACATCTTCCAGGCATTATGAATGTGACGCTTTGATTCAGATGTTTGAATGATTTGGACCGATTGCTCGTCCAATTATTCCATCGCAATTTGTCCTCAGTGGGACAGCAATCCACAGCTGTCCATCCAATGCAATCAATCTAATTCTGAGTATGGTACAGTATCTAGAAAATGCTATTGATCATAGTGTCTCTAATCAGGACGAACATGAGATTCATAATAAAGTACAACCGTCAGATGTTATTGACACAACTAGTGTCCATATGGGTAACAGTAATGTTATTCCATATGAACAATATTTGTCGGTCAATGACATTTCTGGTGTACCAAGTTGTGCATCTTCCGCCCTAAATAGTGTATGTGTATCGCCTGTTAATGATGCGTTCGTTCCTCATGACCCAATAGCCACTGAACTTAAGATCTACAAGGAACAGGTTGCCATTTATGAGCAACGTGCTAAGTTTGAACTGACTGAACGTGAACAGCGAATGGATGATCAAATGCGTATGCTTATTCAAAATCGTAATAAAACGGAAGAAAATCTTAAAAAGGAACTTCATTCTTTCAAGTTACAACTTAAGTCAACTATGGAAAATAATAAGATAATTGAAGAAACTGTAACGACTTTGAAATAAGAGTTTAAACAGAAAGAGTCAAAATTCCTGACTGATTTTTCCAATTTGAAACACCTTAACGATAAACTTGAGAATAAGCTTCACTCACAAGATCAATCCATTCAAACTGTCCATATGATGTTAAATCCTACTCAGGTGTATGATCAAAAGACTAAAACTGCATTAGGTGCCCAGAACCCTTTTTACCTCAGATAGGCCAAAAAGGCCCAACCGACACTATATGATGGTGATGAACTTCTTAAGCCTCATCATGTGCCGGTAATTATGTCAACGTCTGAGGAAGAATTAGAGTTAGCTGTAGCTGCTAGGAATAAACTGCATGTGAAAATGAATGACTTTGTCTATGTGGAAAAGAGGGTTAACATTACACCCCCTAACTACTCAAAAGAAAATTTTATGGCAACATTCACCCCTCAGACTCAACTGACACCTGAGCAAGTATTTTGGTCCTTAGATCTAGCAAAACGAAAGGATGAAGAGCTAAAGGCTAATGCGACACCCCTGCCTGTCCTACCACCTACGACTGTGTATCCTCCTAATATACCGGCCCATCTGGTCCCTAGAACGCTTCCAACTACAAGTCAAGTAAATATTGGTCTGTATGTAATTACTCAACTATTTTGGGATTTTGAGAAAACTTGTAAAAAGCATATCACACCAACCGGCATAACTGAAGGGGAAATGGGCTTTGAACAAACAAAAAGGTGTTACTTAACCGAAGTAATTCCATTTTTCAATATACTC
The DNA here is from genome assembly GCA_026074375.1 of Tanacetum coccineum. Classification (NCBI taxonomy): domain Eukaryota; kingdom Viridiplantae; phylum Streptophyta; class Magnoliopsida; order Asterales; family Asteraceae; genus Tanacetum; species Tanacetum coccineum. The sequence goes on from BQNB010053062.1 coordinate 15,654, forward strand.
AAACAACATTTTGAAGGAATTCAAAAATCTCTAGTCACTGAAGTTAGGGCAATGAAATCCGTTTTTGAAAATTTAGAAGCCGAAGTGGACCAGAATGAGACAGACTTACGGAGTGCTGAGATTGAACGGAAAAACCTTCTCATCACCAATGAGAACTTAGTTGCTGAATGTTTGTCCAAAGATGTGTTTTATACTGCAACGGATTCTGTACTAAACGTGTCTAGATTTTCTGACATGCATGATGCTCTCACTAGTGCTCAGAATGAAACGTATGCCGGACCTTGAATCTAAAATTTTAATCTAGAAGAAGAAACAAGATTCAAAATGATGATCACGACTCAATGATAAAACATTTCTCCAAACTTGAAGTTGAACACTTCAACTTACAATTAAAGTATCAAAATCTCAAAGAACGTTTTGGAAACAAAAAACCAGTGACTTCTTCGGATGCTCCTTCATTTGATTCACTGTTTGTGATTAGGAAACTAAATGAACAGATTCAAAGTCGAGGCAATACGATTCGTGAATTAAAGGAGAAAATCTCTCGCTTAACAAAGAAAAATAGTGATACAGATCCCACTGTTGACCTTAAGGCTTTAGTTTTTCAGAACAAAGATTTAACTGCAAAGCTCAATGCCCTTCATGATCTCAATGAATGCTCTAGAGATTTTTGCATAGATACTCAAATCCCTTTTCACTAAGATAATTTTTTGCAAAGACTTTTGTATCCATATCTTCTGGACTTAAAATTTTCCAGTATATCTTCTCTAAGACCTTGGGACCATCAGTATCATATTCTCTTGCATTTGAAACAATTATTAGATTAAGCTTATAAAAATTTAATCTAAAAGGGGTCTTTATTATCTCTTTAATAGCATCAGACATAGTCTTTAAACTCCAAGCTCTTTTTTTTGTCAAGTATTGTGGAATTTCTTCAAAACATAGCTGATTTTGTTTGGTGACTTTCTCAGATAAAATGAAATCTCTAGTAAGACCCATTTTTACCAATCGAGTTGTATGAATTATTTCTTCAAAAGTAACTTCTCCAACAGCTCCATAAAATCGAACGTATATCATTGTGGCTTTGGTTATTTTCAAGTAGTACTTAGCTTGTTCATAAACTTCAGGAATTTTGCATAACTCAGAACCATCTTTTGTATAAACCGAGTGTAATAAACCATAATCATATGTTGCTTTGATTAGGTTTGGGTCACAATTAAATAATCCAACTAGCTGATTAACTTTTTCATGAGCAAAAGTAGAATATCCTTCATATTCATTAATTATTTTCTGAGGCTCGTTGTTTAACTTGTACTCACATTCGTAACACTACTCATGGACTTAGAGGAGAAAGGAAGTTAAAACACTGAGCTGTCTATATGTACATGGGCAATGGTGTTCGTGCACAAGTAGAAGCTATTGGAAGTTTTAACTTAGTTTTACCTAATGTCTTAGTTATTTTTTTAGAGAATTGTCATTATGCACCTACTATAACTAGAGGTGTTGTTTTATTTTCTCATTTGGTTGACAATGGTTTTGTTTAATGTTTTACGGATTATGGTATTTCAGTTTCTAAGAATAATGTTCTTTATTTTAATGTTATTCCACGTGATGGTATTTATGAAATTGATATGCTTAATCTTGTGCCAAATGTTAATTCTATTTATAATGTTTGCAATGAAAGAGTCAAGCATAAATTGGACTCTACTTATGTGTGGCAGTGCCGTCTTGCTCATATAAGTAAGAAACATATTGAAAAGCTGCAACATGATGGGCTTTTAACGTCAACGGATGATGAATCTTTTGATCAATGCGTATCTTGCTTATCTAATAAGATGACAATGAAAACTTTTCCGCATCAAATGGAGAGGGCTACTGATCTACTTGGATTAATACATGCTGATGTTTGTGGTCCACTTAGACATGTGTCAAGACAAGGAGTTGTCTACTTCATAACCTTTACTAAGTCGTTATGAATATGTTTACTTGCTTGAACATAAACATGAAGTCTTTGAAACATTTAAGGTATTTAAAACGAAGTAGAAAATCAACTCGAGAAGACTATAAAGGCTCTTTGATCAGATCGAGGAAACGAATATATAAGTCAAAAGCTTAAAGATTATTGATGAGGTGTCATTTTATACACTATTTCAGGGTCATTTAACCCCTTAAATCATGCAAATATGCCTAAATTATGTGTTTAATCGTTTGTTTTCAAGTTTTTAGCACTTGGATGGTATTTCAAGAAAATACACGTGACTTGGGCTCATTTGGAGAAGAAACAGACAAAACTACGGACCTACATCAAATCTCTTGAAGAATCGTGCTCATAGAGTGTGGAGACAGCGTCGCAAGCATAAAGCGACGCCGTTGTGATCTATCTAGTGACGGCGTCAGAGAATTGACAACGGCGTCAGGACGTAACCTACTCAAATCAAACCTAGAAGATTCTATCTCGTGGCGGCGTCGCGACTAAAACTGGACGCCGTTGCGATGATTTCTCTATATATACAAAACTGAATTTAGGGTTTTAAGTGTGTAACTTTGTATAACTTTTGGGGAGCTGAACCCTAAGTACTTTGTCAGCTTTTAGGTCGTCTTTAGGGCTTAAAAACCCTATTATAACTGACCTTAATCCATGTTTTAATCAAGTAAGATTATTTATCTTTAATCACTCAATATGTCTATGTGTGGTTTGATTGATCTATGTTCTTGCTTCCTTTATAACATGTTAGGCTAAACCCTCCCTTGTATTTACTTATGATTGCATGAAAGTTGGATTGTAGATCCTTCTACTATTGATTCTTGTGATGATACTCTTAGGGGCCTTGTAATAGTCTTCATACTACCTTACTTGTGCGTTGCCTTAACGGAATATTAAATAGACGATGGGTTCGTATAATTCGTTCATGACTTAGGAAATATTTACACAGATCATCACGAGTGTGACAAGGCAACAGGATTAGGAGAAGCAATCTAATAAGTAATGCATGATTAAGTAAAAACACTATCTTATCATAAACTTATCACTAGTAGTATAGAATATATTTAGTATTAATTAGTTAATCAACCAACCTCTCAACCTATTAATTTTATTGCTTTCTGTAAAATATAAAAATACAAAAATAATCTCCTTTCAATCCTGTAGATCTCGGTTAAGCCCTGTTTGAGCCTTCCCAACCTATTCCCCTAGAGAACGATAACAAACCCCGAGTCTTGCCTATACTACGCTACAACGATTAGGTACACTGCCTAGGGAGTTGCAAAACCTCTTGTTGAAGTCATACGACTACCGCATCATGTTTTTGGCGCCATTGCTGGGGAATAGTTAGGTTTTGATCATATTTTAAGTTAGTTCTACTCGCTTGAATCCTTTTAAGTGAGAACTTAATTTCTGCATATTAGCTTTCTCGTAGTCTATCTTTTCTTTATGTTATCTGTTTCGTAACCCATTCTTATTATTAAAAGGTTTATTTTGGATAATTACATATTTTCATCAATAAGAGATATTTTGTACTTATGTTTTGTGTTTTTTCCCAATTTTCTAGGGGATTTCACTAAAAACATCCTAGTAATATAATTACGCAATTTCTGTTTCTTGATCAATTGTAAAATTAGCACCTTTTTCTACTATATTTATTATTTCATATTTAATTGTTGGAGTAATTTTTTCACTTCCTTTTATCCAATTTTGTGGCGTTTTCGCTTTTTTTGATTTTAATAAGAGGCTATTTAACATTCTTTGTTGTGACAATCTAGTGGTAAACTGACATTTGTTGTATGTATTATTTAATTGGTAAATTAGTTTTATAAAATCCAAACCACAATTTATAATATTTTATTGGTTAAATCAAATCCATAACTTTAAGGAAATGAAGGAGCGAACGTCGTTTTTTGAATTTGGCGTTATCGTATTGAATATCTTTCATAGAATAAGGCAGAGACATTTATAATAATAATAAGCTCGATGATAGGGCTTAATTTAGATTCCAGATCTGTTGCGCACTTTGCGTATAAGCAAATCTTACAAGCTTAATTTAGATGGAAGACTAGTAGTAGTGCTGATGGAATAATATAATAAAAGTACAGTCTGTTTACTGATTAAAAGTCAACGATAACCAAGTGCTTCACGACTCTTGGTTGGTATGTTTTCATGTTCCTACTACGGAAGTAGTAACATGCTTTCTTCTTAGGTTGCTTAAACCGCTTCATCCTTTTTCGTTAAGCTATCTATACTACTTTATAAATAGCATTTGAGTAGACGCGGAAAAAGTAAGAAATTTTATTGATAGTAGGGAGAAGGGTTACATGAAAAGCTTATTCTTACAATGATGAGTTACATAAGTTATATATACAAAACAAAGGACAAGAAAGTAAAATTACATTCTTATTTTATTATACATCTGGCACTTCTTTAGAGACAGCTGGTGTCCATCTTTACTTTTGCAAAGTAGCTTTTATAAAGTAGCTTCAATGATTCACCATCTTTAATAATTCAAATAGTTTCGTCATTGCTTTCGTCATTTTGGCTAGTACTGGCTTCTTCTGGAATGTCTTCGAAATTGAATAGCTCAGGGACACCTGTTTCTCCTTTTCCACAGTATCTACACTTGTGCAAAGACTTTTGTATCCATATCTTCAGGACTTAAAATTTTCCAGTATATCTTCTCTAAGACCTTGGGACCATCAGTATCATATTCTCTTGCATTTGAAACAATTATTAGATTAAGCTTATAAAAATTTAATCTAAAAGGGGTCTTTATTATCTCTTTAATAGCATCAGACATAGTCTTTAAACTCCAAGCTCTTTTTTTTGTCAAGTATTGTGGAATTTCTTCAAAACATAGCTGATTTTGTTTGGTGACTTTCTCAGATAAAATGAAATCTCTAGTAAGACCCATTTTTACCAATCGAGTTGTATGAATTATTTCTTCAAAAGTAACTTCTCCAACAGCTCCATAAAATCGAACGTATATCATTGTGGCTTTGGTTATTTTCAAGTAGTACTTAGCTTGTTCATAAACTTCAGGAATTTTGCATAACTCAGAACCATCTTTTGTATAAACCGAGTGTAATAAACCATAATCATATGTTGCTTTGATTAGGTTTGGGTCACAATTAAATAATCCAACTAGCTGATTAACTTTTTCATGAGCAAAAGTAGAATATCCTTCATATTCATTAATTATTTTCTGAGGCTCGTTGTTTAACTTGTTAGCTAGCTTTAAAAAGTTGTTCAAATACATTTTGCAATGGTAATTATAATCTTGTTTCTTTTCAAAAAGGCTTTCTTTAAAACTTTTATCAATTAGACTAGGAAAATCATTTTGTTTAAAATTAGGTGTATTTCTGATAAAATTAGTGTTTCTTCCAAAATAGCTTCCTCTTCCTCTAACACCTCCTCTTCCACGGTTACTGACAAACATATGTGTCTTAAACATATCTTCTTTAGTAGGGGAACAATGGCTTATTTCATAAGTCTTTTTCACAATATCTTGAGTCTTTATTGTTGGAATAGGCTTGTCAGAAGATTCTTCAGATTTACATTCTGAAGCAATAGCTTTCCTTTTAGGATTATCTTCCTTCTTCAGGATTGAATTCTCTTTGCGGAGAAATTCTATTTCTTTCATTAGCTTCTCAACAAGATTACTAAGGACCGAAATATCTTGGCTTTCATTATCTCTTTTGTCTAGACAAGTAGTCTGCATAAATATTTTCTTCAGACTTGATTAACTCAATTCTAAAACTATAAGCAATGATATCCGTAATAATATTATTTATATTTTTTCTAATAATTTGATTTTTTAATTTTTGAGTTATCCAACTTTTAACTGTACTGTTGTCAATTCTTAAAACAAAAGTTTTATAACAGACATAAATTTCAAATTTTAAAATACCATATCTAACAGCAGCTAATTCTTTTTTATTAATATCCCAATTTGCTTCGTTGTTTTTAAAAGTACCAGAGTGGTATCTACATAAATATTCTTTTTTATTATTTTTATATTTAAATTTTAAAACTGCACCATAAGAATTATTTAATTCAGTAGCATCTGTTTCAATAATCCATTCAAAATTTTTTGACTCATCCGGATAATATAAAGTAGGTAAATCTTCACAAATATTTTTTATTTTTAAAATAGTATTTTGATCTTCTTTAGACCAACTCCATTGTATATCCTTTTTTAATTTCTTTTGTAAAGGGATTAAATAATTTGCTAATTTGGGAATATATTCTCTAATTTGGTTAACTATTCCTAAAAATTTTTGTAAATCTTTCTTAGTATTAAATTCATTATATTCAGAAATAATCTTTTTAGCAATATGATCTTGCATTTTAACTCCTCCTTTATCTATCTGATGACCAAGAAAATCAATTTGATTTTTAAATAACTCAGTCTTCTTTTTTGACAAAGAGAAGGCAAACATAATTTGGATGCTGCGGATCCCGAAAACCAGGAGGTTGGTGCATGTATACAGTCTCTGATAACGATCCATGTAAAAAGGCATTCTTGACATCAAGCTGGTGAACCGACCAATGTCTAGAAATGGCTAGATTGAGTACTGTCCGAATAGTAGCCGGTTTGACAACTGGACTAAATGTCTCATCCATATCAATACCTGCAAGTTGAGTGCTACCATTTGCAACAAGATGAGCCTTGTACCGACTGAGGGTACCATCAACGTTATTTTTAATTCAAGCAGTATATTCATCAAGCATAGCACGATACCAATTTGGGTCACGAAAAGCAATTGGATAGGATTTAGGAATAGGTGATATGGTGGACACGTGTAAGTTAAAACGTTGAGTGGGACGATTAGTACCGACACGAAAGCGAGTGACCATGGGGTGAGTCGAGGTGGGATTATTGTGGTTGTGTGTAGAAATAGTTGTTTCAGTGGATGCGTTCTAAAACCTAACCCTAATGGACCACAAGCCCACAATCGAGCTTGGGCCACTTATTCGTCTAACAGTATGTTGTAAAATTTGTCGTTCTAAAAAAAACATTACTTCATTTTTTTTCCTTTCTCTCCATGAAACTCAAGAACATAGACTAATCTACATAAAATATATTTGCACTAAAAGAAACTTGTGCTTGGCATGCTTCATTCAAGGAAATATTTTGCTTGACATGCTTCATTCAAGGAATACATTGTGTGAGTGATATTTAGAAAAACAAAGTATTTGCTACAGATTATGTGTTTGAAATCAGTCTACAAACATGATATTGAACAAATATTTATCTGGTTTACGTACGGTTGATATAGAAGTTTGATGTCGTTGCTTGCTTTTTTACGTGAAACTACTTTTTTTAGTTTTTTACGTGATATAGAAGTTTGATGTCGTTGCCGCGCATATAAATGTATGTGTACGTTTAACATCAATGTCATCTGAGAAACAATTACAGCTTTACATCATATAAATTTTTCATAATATTCGGAGCACTTAGGTCCATCAAACGTTCCTAAGAAATTTTGTGGCAGTAACATTCAAATTATATATCCTTCAGATTTCACACAACGTTTCATCAAGAATACGATTATAAAGCATAAGCTTATCAATGTCAACATTTCATTCTGGCTTAATTATGAAGCAAAAGCTAATTATCAATGATGTCAATAACTAGCTAGTGAGGCGAAACTTTCGAGAACAAATATTCGAACTTCCAACGCAACAACAAAGGTAAGACATGACAACTTTCAAGCTGCTTCTTATAACTTGTCCTCTTTTCGGTATCAACCTAGGAGCAGCACCACTAGGTACGAATTGTCGCGACATTTTCAAGTCTCAAACGGTGTAGGAAATTACGGCCGTGTCACTATGTTGCTGCTTTAAACTGGTGGTTTTTTAGAGCAAAAAAGTTGCTTTTTGTTTATGTTTTATGAAATGAAAATAATTGAAGTGGGAGATAAGTCGACGTGAGTTATTTATATGAGAGTGTAATGGCCGCGTTAAACGAGTCTAAAACGTGTGTTTCATAAGTCACAGCAAGAAGTTGGTGAATACTATTTATAAGTACAATGTATTTAGTTATGTAGTTATATTTGATATGATAACTCGATGATAATAAAGTTCCGATTGGTCATCGTAGAAGTCGTCGCCATGGTTGTGTGTTACTTTTGAAGCTTGAAAAGGTCTTATGTGTTCACGCGCTAGCATTTATTCTTCAAATTAGTGTATTGCTATTTTCTGAAATAAAATTTATTTTAGGAAATATATAACTTATTTGTCGGTCACTAATTTTTCAAACGAGTTGACCAATTAGTTTCAAAACGGGCAAGCCAATTTAAAGAAGGTTTAATAGTAAATAATGTGAGACGTGGTGTGGCGACATGCTTAAGCCTTAAGTTTTAACGTGAGGCGTAACAGTATAGCGTTTTTAAGGCGTGACTTAAAGCGAAAAAAAATATTTATAGATTTATATCATATTTTATAATTATATGAGTGGTAAAGAATAGTAAATTCAAGCCCATATCTAAAATATTAGTAAATGCAAGCTCAAATCCCAAATATTAGTAAATCCCTTAAACATTTTAAAAAAAACTCGTCAAGCATTGCACCTTTGCGCGCCGTTTCACGCATTTTCACGCCTAAACTCACATCACGCCTAAAACCGATGCTTTAGTGTATTTCGTAACTTTGAGGCCACGCCTCACGTCTTAGCGCCGCCATGACACACCTTTTAAAACCTTGTTTACTAATAACCAAGATAGGCTTATTTTTATTTTTATTCTCAAATAAAAAAGAAAAAACAAATTTAAGGAAGGTCTTATAAATGAACCAAATTAAAATAGATATGAGGAATCGGATCAGGCCAAACATTGATCCGTTCGGTTAAGATATAATTGGTAGACCATTATAACGAAATATCTTCTTAAATAATGCTAAATGTCACCACTGGGCAATTTATAATTAGAAAAAGAAAAAACCAAAAACAACCAAGTCGGCGAATAGATAAACTTCAGTAAACCAACATCTAAAAGTAACAGCCAACCACCCCCTTGGTCCATCATTATATACATCAACTATTCGTGATTTTTGACGTAACTGAACCGTTCGGATCATAAACCCAAATACGCAAAACCGAACAACTATTTAGTGTGGACCATAGACTGGACCGACAAGAACAGTTTTTTAACTCCTATAAAACATAATCCATTACTTTATAGGATTTTAGTTTGTGACTAAATAAAAAGTAAGATTGAATCAGATTAAATCTTAAGATCATGTGGTTAAGATCGGGATGCTATAAGATCTTAAGATCGCAAAGATTCTACATACAATCATGATCATTTTTGCTTTGTAGTATCACAAAATCGTAAGATAGAATCGGGATCTTAACAATCACAAAATCGTAAGATAGAATCGGGATCTTAACAATCATAGTTATGTTATGCTAGACGGTACGGACTCAAACTCACCCCATGAGTTACTAAGTCACCTTTCACTTGCCATCCCACCCATTAAAACTCACGCGTGAGTTATGGTTATTTTGAGGAGAGAGTAGTGAGTAACTCATCAATGGTGAGTTACATAATTGTGGGCCCTCTCATTTTGATTTAATGTATTTTATTTTGATTATAAATGCTTGTAGGTATTTAGTGGGGTGTATTTTATATAAAGTATATATTTTAATGAAATGTGAGTATATAGTTGCTATTACGGTTAAAAGATGATTTGTAATGAGTTTTAAAGTTAAAAAGAGAAAGCTGATGTGGCGCTGACATGGAAGGTGAGTTTCACCTCACCATACCATCCAGCCTTAGATAGGTTTTCGCTTTTTAAACTTTTTAGATCTAAAGAGTCTTTTATAAACTCACATGCTAAGAGTGCAAGGTGTCATAACACCATAACACCATTTTTGGGTGACACGTCAGCTTTAACACCACTTTAACACCACCCAAAAAAACCCAAGTTATCATAACATCACTTTAACACTATAACACCACTTTTTGGGACCCACTATTTTTTATTTTTCCCTCATTTTTAAAAATAACTAAATTCATTTCATTCATTAAAAAAATTACAATACTAAAAAAAATACATTCGGAACTTTAAAAAAATTACGGAAATTAAAAAAAAGACATTCGATATTAATAAAAAAAACTACTCGTCGGAGTCTTCGGCTTGGCTATTCGAACCCGAACCCCTCGGCATTTGCGCGCGTAACTTGTCTTTGATTTGTTGTTTTTGTATGTTGATCCAATACGCGTCGTCGTCCGACAAATCCTTCGTGCTAAGGGCAAGAAATCGCAACTCTTCCAAACGCGTAATCGTGTCGTCTTTGTTTTTCGACGCTTGAAACGCGCGTTCGGCGGCTATTAATGAATTTTTAAAAAAAATAAAAAAAACTAGCCGTTATGGCCTTTTTTCAAACAAAAAGTAAATATATAATTGTGAAGTATAAGAAAATAAATAGTAAAGAAGATGATACAAGAACATAAAAAAGTGGTTTTCAACATATGTTTTACTTAGGGTCCGTTTGGTAAGATGCGGGATTTGGATTGGGATTAGGATTAAGGTTAGGATTTGAATTTTGATTTGGATTTGATTTTGGTCTTGATTTAAATATTATTTGTTATAAAAAATAAATATATAATTTAAAATAAAATATTGTTATTATAAAATCCAAATATAATAAATTAATAATAAATGAAAGAGAGAGAAAGAGAGAATAGGATGAGAGGACCCACAAGAAAATGGTAATGTCAGAAAAGGAGGATTGTTATGCTGGATTTCTACATGCTGTAAAATTAGGCATGAGCCCCACTTTGAAATCCTAAAAAATTCACCAAACGAGATTTTATAGCTTTCAACCCACGCCAACAGTACCAACCCCACCAAACAAACACGCCCTTAGTATGTAATAAAGTATGTCGTTCAAACTGCGAGGGAGTATTAGATTAGTCGGCTCAAACCAAATTGTAAGTTTGGTTCCATTAGGTATAGGGTTTGCATTATTTGTTCATTAAGCTATGTATTTAGTTTAAATACATAAGTAATATTCATCATGTAATCACACAAACATAATCAATAATATATTTTCTTTGCATTTTTACACATTCAAGGAATTGTTTTGTTTGAGTGATATTTAGAAAAATAAAGTATTTTCTACATATTATGTGTTTGAAACCAGTCTACAAACATGAGATTGAGCAAATATTTATCACGTTTATGTACGGTTAATATAGACGTTGCTGGCTTTTTTTACATGAAACAACTTTTTTACGTGATATAGAAGTTTGTGTGATTTTCATAACTTAATAATAAGTGTGAATAATGATCAAACGAACTTGACCCAATACTAACTATGCTAACACTAAATACAAGTTCACTAACTGCCTCTCGAAGTTGGAGCGGGAAAACGCAGAACGCTCAAATTGGTCCGTAATTCATGAAACAGGGCAGACGGAAGACCCTTAGTGAAAATATTGGCATACTGATAACGTGAAAGAACATGCAAAACTCGAACATGTCCTGTAGCAACCTGATCCCGAACAAAGTGAATGTCAATCTCGATATGCTTCGTGCGTTGAGGTTGCACAAGATTAAAAGATATATAAACCGCACGGACATTATCACAGTAAATAATAGTGGCAGAATGTAGAGGAGACTGAAGCTCTCGAAGAATATTCCACAACCAGAACGTCTCAGCCACTGCATTAGCAACACTACGGTTTTTCATTTATACGTTTTTCCTAACAGTAACTTTAAGAATAAAATAAACAACAGCAATGCAAAACTATCAATATAAACCAACAACAAAACCACTAACATATTACCATCTAAATTATTAATAGTGTAAATGGTTAGCAAAACCCTAATTCTAATAAAAAAATATCATTATTGGAAAGCGGTTGCTATATGGTTTAAATGAGTTCTAACATATGTTTGAAATGATATTTAAATTTCTATATTTTATATTAATTTTTTATTTTTATTTTTATAATAATATTTTTTGTTTTAAAGTTTTTAAAATTCCTTTTATAAAAAGTTTCAAATGCTTTATCATATAGTGTAGATGAGATAGTCTAAAGTTTTCTTGTTCATCTTATATTACTCTTTATAGCAATCCCCAAATGGTCGGTGAGACATTGGGCTGCCTTTTTTTCGTGGGCTCCTTCAGGCCTATTGTTTTGGCTCTTTCCTTCATCGTCCATGATCCAGGTCCCTCTTTTTGCCTTTGATAATACTCACCGCCTCATTTTAACACACCACTGCACCAGAAGCTTCTTCCTCAGATACCACGATCTCACCCACCTCCTTCTCCCCTAACTCTTTTCAGGTCCCTTCAGGCCCATTGTTTTGATCCATGATCTAGAACCATCGTAATCCCCATCCCCAAAATTCCACCGCCCTCCCACAGAATCCCTATTCCAGGCATAAACATGTCAAAGTCGGGTTAAAATCAAATGGTGGTGAATGGTTTCTATTGTTTGTGGTGCGGGTTTTTAATTTTGAATCAGCATATAAAGATCTCAGTTGGAGGTACGTTTTTTGTTTATTGAATTTTAATTTATATTAGATATGTTTTTTGTTTATAAAGCATTTAAATTGGTGTTTAATTATTTGATCAGTAAAAATGAATTGAAGTTATAATTGTTGATTTATAACAGACTTAACATGGGATATGTCAACAAATTCATGCACAAATAATAGTCAACGAAATTAACTATGTGGGTCTACTTGGAATGTACATACTTTGTGGCAAATTTTATAATGCTAAAAAAATTTCGTCAGCCTGATTTATTGTGTGCATCACCTTGGAATTAGATGATTAGAGGGTTTACTATCATGGGTTGTTTTGATAATGCAGTTTTGGTTTATTTTAAAATGTTGGCCTATGGGACTTCTCCTGATAAGTATACTTTTCCTTATGTGATTAAGGCGTGGGGCGATTAGGGGCGGTTCGGTTGGCGAAATATGTTCATTGTAGAATTAGGGATATGGGTTTTGAGATGGATGTTTAATGTGTATTATGTGAATAGACAGATGTGTTGTCGAATATAGAGAGCCAATATATAATGTTATACATAATGGTTATTTATGTGTGTGCACGAGCTGTGGTGTGTGTGTGATACTATGTCTTCGCACGCTATTATTGTTTAATGAATGAGAAGCTCGAGATTAGACCAGGGTCGGTCATCTCCCACACCCTGCCCACCCCGCCTCGCCTCCCCTTCCCCCCTATATACTGATCAACACATATGACACTCCCTCTCTCACCTTTACAAAACCCACTCCCCAAACATCATGAGTCTGCGAAAATACACAACGTGTGACACCCACGCACGTGTTTACCGATGCCCGTATCTTAGCGGGGCAGCCACACCTGGATTGTGGTTGCAGCCATGATTGGTGTTTAGTATTGCATCTACATTTCTTCCGGTGCGTTTAAGGGTAATATTTATTGCCAGTATCATAGTTACTGATTTCATAAATGCTATAGGGTGCATTGTACTTGGCTGGGATGATGCGGGAAGTGGAAGGATGGTAGAGAGCGAGAATCACTCGCCTCGGCAACCTCCACAAGCGCACCCATGCCATGGATTAGTGCGAGCGCAGTTTATTACGTTTCTGATGAAACGTCGCATTTATTCGTGAAAAAGGGTATAAGCCTAATATTAGATAAAATGGCGCAGACGATGATGATTGTTTTCAGTTTAGTATACGTTTACCGATACCTGTATCTTGGCTGGGCATTTTCACCGAGTGTGTGTCACTGCATCCATGTCGGGTGTTTGGTCTCGCTACTGTATTCATAAATCTGAGCCTTATTTGTTAAAGATATACATACCCTCCTTCACGGATCGAATGAATGTCGTTTAGTAGGGGCAAGTGAAGCAAGTTCTCTGTTTTATCTTCTATATTAAAGATGTGGAGGTACATTATTAAATGCTTAAAAATTATTGGTGTACGGAGCATACTACTGTTTAACAGGGTGTTTTAAACTACCGGTAAGAATGAAAGAGGCAATGATTTTTTTTGAACGTATGAAAGAGGCCATGATGATGAAATGCAAATCTGGGAAAAATCGTATCTTTGGGAAGTTGATATGTATCTTGGCTGGGCAATTCAGATGGTAGTTGCTACTTGAAAGGATAACATTTGCAACTGTGATTGCATCCATGGCTTATTTGCCTAAAATAAGTTCGATCACTATATATCCGAGCCTTCTTTTAAAGTTACATGTATGTTGATATTGTCTTTGGGTTTGTGTTATACTGTTTCATTGTGATATGTGCTTCGCGTTTTGGTTTCGGAAGGAACACAGTCGAGTTCGTGTAACAGAATTGTGTTGCCATGTGTATAAATGTCTCTACAAAACTCATGGGTCATAAATACCACCATTTTATTCATAATACCAAATCAGTTAAACATAAGGTAATTTTATTGTAAGCTTCATTGTGTAGCGTTGCAGTCCAAACACAAACGTACCCATCGCAATGTGTGGGAGTCAAACGCCTTCATTTGACAGTCTTCCAGATAGGTAACTGCCTTCCATTTTACCATTTAACATGGTCACAAATATGGCAATCTTTATATCTATTACATGCACATTTTCTAACTTTGTTACTATCTGAACTGCAATTAGGAGGCACCAAACTTATGTGGCAGCTTAATTTTAAACACTGCTACTGATATCGTTGGTCACGCGGTTGTAACGCCAAGAGGTGGATTTAACATTGTTTTTCATTAGTAGGTATAATTTCATCAATATGTATAAGTTCAGTAAGAATTAAAAACAGTGCACTTTGTTGCCATCTATTAACCAGACTTTCGTTTTACACCAGCACCTGCTACAGCAGTGGCTTAAAAAACAGTAAACTATTTCGGATTTGGCACTGTTAAGTGGGTTAAATTTGATGTCTCAAATCTTAGGATTTGACACTGTTTTGCAGATATTGGGACGGTCGAAGGGTATTACATAATCAGATACGTGCCACTAGCCATGCGAGGATGCGTATCTATATCACATATGCCATGACTTTGCTCGAGGTAATTTCAAAATGATCATTTCTGCTCATGCAATGCTACATGGTCTCGGTATATTTCTTATCTGAGCCTATAGAAGTAAGATATTCCCAAATCGATTAATTTGCTTTCAAGATTATGTGAAATTTGGTACTCATAACTTTACCTCATGTGAAAATAAATAGAAATCAGATTGCCATTTGAGACATATTAAACTCGAAACCATTACCAAAAAACGCAATCTTTCTATCTTTAATAATACAAATTAATAGTTTTATACCAACGAAAGCTACGCCAACAAAAACTCATTCATCAAAAAGGTTAGGCTAAAATCCTATATTCAATAATGGAAACAACATCTCAACAGGCGTGTAAAACCAAAATGACATTATTGATATACCAATAATTGGGTATTTGTTTAAGCTTATTATTTGGATTATGAGGTAACAGCCTATGTTCCATAACTTCATTCTTTTCAGCTTTCAGGGGTGTCTCTTTGAGCTTATATTTCATAAGGTATTGCATGTATGTTAGTCCGTTACAACATACACATAGACCAAATTCGCTTCTTTTCTGTAAGGTTCTTCTCGGGATTGTATAAATTCCGTGTTAGCATCTATTGAAATAAAATGACAGTAAATGTAGCTGTCCCTTTCTTAAAAGTCTGACTATTTTCAAATTCATTCATTCTTCTGTCAATGCATGGAATGATCACGGGGTGTTTGGGGTTGCATTTTCAGTTGATGAAATTATATCGTTTTGTGAAATTGAATTTCTGCATTTTTTCAAATTTTGTGATATCAGATGAAACGAAAAGGAGAAAACAGATGATCTGATTTTTCTAACATGCTTTTTGATGTTGGTTTTGACATTATGATCCAGATAGGAATAGGTTGTGTATTTGAACAACATCCGACTTTCACGAATATAATTGGTGGACTAATTTTGATTGTTGTATAGATTGAAAACAAGCAAGGACCGGTTGAATGGCTTAAATGGTTGAAGTTCTAAATAAACTTTGGTGTAGCAACAAATGTAGCAACTCAAGTCTTTTTTGTCACCAACCATGTAATTAACCCATTAGTTGTCTTTTGCATATATATTTTTCGTTTTCGTGAGCAAAAGTGTTTAAATAAGTGTGACGTAAAACAGATAACAAGCAAACAAAGCATGTTTTTTTATATATTAGTCACATACAATTAAGCATAAAGGGCCAAAAGTGTTAATAAGTGTGACCATATGGTGTTTAAATGAAAGCGAAGTAAAATTGTATTTTTTTTTTTTGGGTTGTGACTATTTATCATACCAATGGCCACATGAAATGTTATGTTTGTGTGGCCTTTTGTAAAATATACTCACACAGGCATAATTTGTTTTGGGGTATTTAGGCACATACAATTACGTCATAATGTGGCCAAAAATTGTTAATAAGTGTGACCATATGCCTGTTTTAAAAATAATGAAGAAATTGTGTATTTTGTGTAGTTAGTGTCCGTATCCATTAAAAAACAGTGACCAAAAGTGTTAATAAGTGTGACCGTAAACACTATACAAGCACACAAAGCATGTTTTTTTTATATTTAGTCACATACAATTAAGCATAAAGTGGCCAAAAGTGTTAATAAGTGTGACCATATGCTGTTTAAAATGAAGAAATGTGTATTTTGTGTGACTATTGATCATCCAATGGCCACATGAATTTATGTTTGTGTGGCCTTTTGTAATATTTAGTCACACAAATCATATTATTTTTTCTTTAGTCACATACAATTAAGCATAAAGTGACCAAAAGTGTTAATAAGTGTGACCATATGCTGTTTAAAGTGAAGAAATGTGTATTTTGTGTGACTATCGATCATCCAATGGCCACATGAATTTTATGTTTGTGTGGCATTTTGTAATATTTAGTCACACAAATCATGTTTATTTTTGGTCTTTAGTCACATACAATTAAGAATAAAGTGACCAAAAATGTTAATAAGTTTGACCATATGCTATTTAAAGTGAAAAAATATGTATTTTGTGTGACTATTGATCATCCAATGGCCACATGAATTTTATGTTTGTGTGGCTTTTTATAATATTTAGTCACACAAAGTATTTTTTTGGGTATTTAGTCACATACAATTAAACATAAAGTGACCAAAAGTGTTAATAAGTGTGACCATATGCTGTTTAAAGTGAAAAAATATGTATTTTGTGTGGTTATTGATCATCCAATGTAGCCACACGAATTTTATGTTTGTGTGGCCTTTTGTAATATTTAGTCACACAAAGCATGCTTTTTTAGGGTATTTAATCACATACAATTGAGCATAAAGTGGCCAAAAGTGTCAACAAATATTACCCGCATATTTACCACAATATTACAGGTCAAACCATAATAAAATAATTTACAAAATGTGCATAACAGATTAATTTAAATTAAACTTCGCAAAATATCAATCAAACATTTAAATTATAAGTTAAAGATAACAAAATGTTTACGATGCTAATATCCGATATCCTACTACAAATATTTAACAGTTACTAGGTAGAAGGAGGATGTTTAAGATGCTAATATCCGATATCGAGCAGATTGAGGAAACAGTTTAGCAGTTGAAAGAAGTGACTCTAGCAGAGCATCAAAACTCATGTTTGTCACAGGGAAGCCTACTTCATTGGATAGTTCACTTAGCAGCGTCTGCGCAAGTTTCAGTATCCAAAAATTAGTTCAACTTTCAAACTTTCAAGTGTAGCATAAAATAAAGACTAACAAGAGACCTGCATACCTTAACGTTAATAGTATCATTCAAGATAAAAGAAGTGTTTGCGAGTCTTTGGTTATCTTATGTGACACTGCCATAAACTGGTTAACTTACAAGATTACTCTAAATGAAACGTCTTGAAATTTTGAGCCTTTTGCGAGCATAAACAAAGTGTGCTACACGAAATAGAAACCAGACCAAAAGTTGTTTACCTATCTTATGCAATTTGCTATGTTAAGTATAGAAAGCAAGTTGAGATGTAGAACATGACTTACCGGCTTGAAATTTTTCTTCCGTCCTAAGTCATATTTCCATCTCATGGCCCCTTTCTTTTCCTAAAAACCTGTCATAAAAAAATGAAAAGATAAGAAAATAGTTTAACTATATTCAATAAAAAATAAGGGAGCATTCAAAACTTAATAAACATATGAAAACAGTATTCCTCACACCTACCTCTACAGAAGTGGTATTAGTCGAAAGAAGAGACGCATGCATTATTATGAAACAAAGAAGGCTCAGTGCGAAAGCCAAATTTAAAACTGCATCAAGGTATAAAATCTGTAAGAAACAGGGGAACGAGTATGAAATCAAGATGTTGCAAGTACAAGACTGGCGATGATATTTACCAAAAGTCTAAAAGGTAAGAGCAAGATCACTTGGTGAGTTTGAGTGACTTTTTGCATCTTTAAATAAGTCCATGAAACGGGGAAGCAATACTATTGTATCCATCGTCGTCTCTAGAAATGTATACAACTGCGTTTACAGTACGCTAACAAGTTAGTCATTTACACAATTACCAGAAATTAGTTATTGCAAAATATAAAAAGGGTTAGCAAATACCAGAAACAATAAAAAGTATTTATAGTTGCGTGCCCCAACACAGTTCACCACCCACACGCAATGGTGATCCATCTTTAATACACATCTTTGACCTGCAAGAAATGTGACAAGTCACTTTTACAACATAATTTAAACGTACATTAAATCTAATTGCAAGTAAATACGATAGATATAACTTACAAACTGAACAATGATGGCAACGTGGTGGCTTCCCATTTCTGCAGTAACGACAGTATCCCAAAGCTTGTATACTTTCAGGCACATCCTCTGATGTAGAAACGCCAGCTTCTAGATTTTCCTCGGACGGGGGTTTCCAGTTTTCTGGAACAGAACCAGGGTCGTGGGATACTACCATGATATAACTCCATGTTAACATGACAAGCTGCGACATGGTATATCCAATTAAGAGCTGTATTCAGTTCATCATGAGAAGCATGTAGCTTGGTACAAAATAGAGGTAACTCAAAGGGAAACCCTATGCGCTTCATCAATTATACAGGTTAGATATTCTAGCGAATACCAATTTATTTCACCGACAGTTATAGTTAGAGATGATACGGAGTAGAAACTAGTGCTTGTTTAACAGATTTGAAAGAGCTAAGACGTCTTTTCATAAGTGACTTTTCCATGACTATTTACAGTACAAACAGTTCCCTATTTTGTTTTATAGTTACCGAGGATTGTGGGGTGTTAATTAGTCTGACAATCTCATCAACAACATCAGTTTCACAAACCTCTTTCTCAATTTGGGCATCTTTATTTTTCCAGGTGACCACTCCTTTTTTAATTTCGTTGTCACCTACAATCACAATCCAAGGAATCCCAAATCTTTTGCACAGTCAAAGTGCTTGCTCCGCCTTCTGCTGACCAAAAACTGTGTTCTCATGTCCCCATCTCAGCACATACTCATAAGTTTAGCTGCTACATTTAAGTCATCACCCAATATGCTGACTAACACTTATGAATCACTGGCTCGAAGAAGCTATCAGAACATTATAATAAATTGTTTGTTATGTTCATTACTGATGACAAATACAAAAAAGAGACCAAAAAAATGATGCGTTTGTTTTTACCGGTTTATCATTTTTTCAGTTTTCTTCCATAATAGTGAATACACGCTCGATTCCTAAACTGACACCGATAGCAGCAACAGGTTTTGAACCAATCGTGCCAATAAGATCGTCATAACGTCCACCAACAACATAGATCCAACATGAGAACATACACATATTAGAATTGAAGATAGGACCAGATAAATGCGAAAAAGCATACAATCATAAAAATAACAGGCCTGTGTAGCCCCCTTGGTAACGGCTTCGTATATCACACCAGTATAATAGTCAAGTCCTCTGGCCAAACTTAAATCGAAAACCACTTTATGGACACATCTTGCGCTATCCAAAGCTTGGAATAACTTGTCCAAATCGTTTAATGCTTGCTTTGATGAATCACTTGTAAGAAACGGGCTTCCTTCTTTTTTAAGTTCTTGTAAAAATTCCAACGGGTGCCCTCTTAACTTCACAACTGAACCAATATTGTCAACAGTTTCGGTATCTAGACCCTTTTCATCAATCTAATAACAAAAACGATGGATTGTTAAACAATACTAATCTGATGACGTAATATAGTATTATTAACTTATAACAGTACAACCTAACCGGTCGAACCATGTCTTCATTCGTATGGCCATGCAAATGTAGGAATTTGATACTTAATTAACTACTCAGACTATGCTGAATATTTCTACATTTGCAGACACGATTAGGTAAGAAATAAGCAGTTACAGGGAAACTCTCCTTTAGAAAGGACATCAAAAATGATAACATAGAAACATCAATCCCGTTTCATACAAATCTTACCTCATATTCACCGATGTTTAGCTCATCGAGTAATTCAGTCAATACTTTAGCCACCTCATACTTGGATCCGTTCGATTCATCACCTGCAATATTGGAACGGAGCCAATTATGAAACGGTCAATGCATTATAACATCAATTAAATTGCTAGCGTCCAGCATCGCTGGATCAAAAACTTGCTATTTTGACTTCCGGTTTAGGTTATATAATAGCGCAACATACTTTCATTTTTTACCTGAAATGGTCATCGTACTTTTTAGTTGCCAAAATGGCCATTGTTTATTTGCACAAAATGCCACATATATACTTTTTTACCAATTCAGGTGGTCACAAGAATGACAACAGCTGAAATCTCAACAAACATATTGGCAATAAGAACCTATAATGATCATTTCGAGACAAAAATAAAAGTATATTGCTATAGATGACCTACAACCTTTTAAACTTAAAATTAGTGGACATGTTGTAGCCATAACTGACCTTCTCGCCATTATATGCATCTAACACCTATATGTTGTTACTTTTAGTAGTCAGAAGCATCGATTTACCATTATTGATGAATTTTATATCCTAGATCTCAGCCATATCTCCTCCTACCAGAAAGGTGTCAAACGGGCCCTGTATGAATAAGGAACATATTCAGATGCAATAATGTAACGTTTATATAAGTTATATACGTATATTAAACAAGAGTTGTTCTATTTTTTTCTTTTGATTCCCCCCAAGAAAAAGTTAGATCAGATGCTTATCATACGACCGTGAATCAAATAATTTGATAACACCTCCTTCCATTGACACGGCAAAGACAAGGCCTTGTTGGTCATAAGCAATAGTAGGCCTACCTCGCAGTCACAAGCTAAACACCCACAACCGAAACAAACTATAAAATGGAATAAGTAAAACCAAGGTTGTCAGGATCAGGATCTTACTTAGGATCGTTTTCGGCTTTGTAAGATCGTAATCGTAGGATCGGATCGGGATCGTAAGATCCTATAAAAACATACATATTTTTGTATAAGGTTATTTTTTTATATTTCTTTATGTTTTTATACAATCTTTTATATGATGAGCATTTACACATATCCCAAAAACACTTCAATATATACATTTTTTATCTAAACATTCTTTAATAGCATTTTACATCATGCATTGATAACTTGTGTTTTAGAGAAATATTTAATTTTTTAAATTTTATTAGGTATATATGAAATTCCCCCTTATATGATAAACGAATCTAAATGGATGAAGAAAAAAAAAAGTTATATGTTCAAGTACCATGGTGGCTTGGTAATAGAACATTAGATATATTGTATTACATACTTGCACAAAGTTTATTCATGTTTCAATCGATAAATGAATGATATGGATAAAAAAGATACTTCATACGTGCCATGTTTCAATCGTTAAACGATTATGGATAGAAAAAAATATGAAACCATCTTGATGAAAATTTATAAACCTTAGCCTAAATTACCAAAAGTCCAAAATAAGGCCATTCTACGCCTACGTGATCCGGTCCGATCCTATGATCATATCTACGATCCTACGATCCTGCTTGAATTGCGATCTTGTTACGATCCTGATCGTTTTTGTGTGTGGGATCGTAGGATCGTACGATCCTACAATCAGGATGGCGATTTTGACAACCTTGAGTAAAACCCTTTATCCAAATCAAGATCCAAACATCCTGATAACTGATAGCTGGAAAAATACATACTGAATCCACCAAAAAAACCTTCTTAGGCTGATATCCAAACACCCTAGTTCGTGTAATTGCCAACAAACACAGTGTGACTCGAACCTTGGTGAAACCTTGGTAAGTAAGGTTTAAGGCAAACCTTGGTGGTGGCTAGGTTTTGTGAATATGAAAGAGGGAAAATAGTTAGTTTTTGAGGAATGAAATTTTGAAGAGGGAAATGTCGCGCCTCTTTAGAATTTAGGATTTGATGTTATTTGGTGAACCGCCCAAGTTGTGTGAGTAACGAAAGTTTGAGGCGGGAATAGAGCCCGGTTTTGTACAAGGGAACACGGCTCTAATAGTTTTCGTCATAAAGTCTGGTGTTTCTAGTGAAAACATGGCTTTATGATAAGAATAGAGCCCGATTTTGAAACAAAAAACGGGGCTCTAAGAGTTTTTCACATAAAGCCCGATTCTCTGCGAGAAAACATGGCTCTATGCCTATTAAAAGAGGCGGAATCTCTTTAGAGCCTGTTTTTCTTCACAAAAACCGTGCTCTATGAAGGGGCGCCATGCCCACTTGGTAGTATGCCAGTGAAAACCTGCAATAAATTAAGCACGATCCTAATCACATCTTGATCCTTTTAGAAATCTACACTGGTGCGTGCCTGTCCAATAATCACGGTCTATTTTTGCATAAAAAATAACTCCGCTAATGACAACACTCACAAACGTGCATTCAATAAATGGCTGGTGACAAAGGCGTAATTATCACGTGTCATGGGTCACGTTTTCATGGGTTATAGTTGCTTATAGTGTCATGTTACGACACATCCATGACTGGTGACAATGGGTAATTAACATGGGTCATGGGTCATGTGCATTGGGTTGTAGTGGCTTATAGTGTCATGTTATCGACCAATACATGACTGGTGATCAACAATGGGTAATTAACATGGGTCATGGGTCATGTGCATTAGGTTGTAGTGGCTTATAGTGTAATGGAACCCATGCATGACCGGTGATAATGGCTAATTCATATGGGTCATGGGTCATGTCGTTAGTTAGTCACTAGTCACATTCATTTAATGAGTATTTTGAATCATATGAGTCATGATGCCTTGGTTGTAGGCTTATAGTGTATGTTTACGACACAGTCCATGACTCAGCCAATATAATTAACATGGGTGATGGCATAGTGCATTAGTTTATAACTAGTCACATTAATTAATGGGTATAACATCATATGACATGGTTCCATATGAGCCTTGAGGACAAGGCTCATTTAACGGGGAAGGACTGTAACATTCCATATTTTCAGGTCATTTACAATGCTATTTAAATTCACTATATTTTTTTTTCCATACGCATTCGCTTTTAATTTTAATCGATACGTTAAATCGCGTGAACTAAAAATCAACAATCAACGTAATCGGGCGCCAAACAAATTTAAGTTTACATCAAGACATCATTATATTATTATTAGGAAAGTAATAATTAACTTTGTTCATTTTATTTTTATCGGATACGTAAAGTGTATACGTTTCGCGATAAATTGCGTTTAGGCACTCCCGGAACCGCAAAAACTTTTCTACGCTTCAACAAATACCCACGTTTATACCCAATACCCAAAATTTACTCAATATTATCATACATATGTATCTAAAACCGGATTCAAAGAGAAAAGAACAAGAAATGCAAGTTGAGAACACATTTCCATGTTTTCATGGGATGTTCTCAACTATTTGAGGACATACACCATCCCTACCATGCCTTGACCAAAGAATAAGACCTTGGCCATCCCTAGGACTTGCTTTATGTTCCCTTGACCAATTATACATCTTATATACATACACATAGCTAGCAAGTAACTCCTACACACTTTACACTTAGATAAAATTCACAAAACACTCTCTTTTTGCCTTATAGAGCTCACGGCTCAATACCACCTCCCAACCAAACCCATACAAATTTTTCTACAATCCATACACTTCTATATACACATATTCTAAGATGTACTAAGGCATTTGCAAGCATTGGTTAACCATATTCAAGTAATAATCAAGAAAAAGGAAGCTAGGGTTTAGTGAAGGAAAGCTAGGGTTTATTAAGTGCAAGCTTGGTTTTTGTGGCTAAACAAGGGTTTAGTACTTATACATCATCATAATCATTCTTCATAAGGTCCATTTAAACTCTTTATGTTGCTATAACTTTCATTATTATGCATATGATATTTCTATTTAGCTTAAATCACCATATAGGTTTTATTCATGAAAATGAAGTTTATATTTGAAATGATCATTTTACACACTTATATATATATTGTGTGATTACTTACATCATGTTAAAAAGGATGAGAAGTAACACGCCCCAGACCCATATTCCGCTGCGACCCAATTTGGGGGTGTTATAGATTGGTATCAAGAGCCAAGGTTATAGAGAACCAGGT
>BQNB010053063.1:6063-40201 GCA_026074375.1 Tanacetum coccineum
TTCTTTCTTTTACTAGCACATGCCATATGCTTTATCCAAATTATTCTTTTGATTTATCATTTCTGTGTGTTCTGGCAATTCTTTTTCGAACACACTTTTGATTTGCTTTTTCACGTATGGATTTAGTTCTCTCTTTCTATTTTTAGAATATCCTCACCATAAATTCTTTGTGATATGATACTCTTTCAAGAATGATTAAGATTTCTCTTTTGATTTTAATCAAGATTCTTTTACTAAAAATTAAAGATCATTCAGCTTCTTAAAATTGTTTTGTGAAAGAGTATCATTTTAACACAATAACAGATTTTGAGAACTTGTTCCAGAAATCTTTTGACAAAAACTTTCTTTATAATGATAACATAGAATCTTATAATCACAAACCCACAATTGAATGGACACTAAGTCACTCACTCCTCATTCTGTTCATTGCAGAAAATGGTCAAAACCAGACATGACTTAGTCCACTTAAACAATTGAGATTTGGTTTTTCAGATTAAAGTTTATAAAAAAAACTTTTTATTTTCACTTTTTGTCATGATAACTAAACAATGAAGACAAACATATCTAATTCAATAATTGAATGGACACTAAGTCACTCACTCCTCATTTTGTTCATTGCAGAAAATGGCTGAAATCGGACATGACTTAGTCCACTTAAACAATTACGAATATATATATATACATATATGACCTACAGCTTAGAATTCATAAAAATTTGATTTCTTTCTCAAAATTATTTGATTTTTTTCACCACACATGAGAAACTGATCTTTTTGTTCCACAGACCACAGAAATTCAAGCATTAATCATCATAAGCATTAATCCTTAAAATTATTTCTTTCTCAAAACAACTTTACGTTTCCACAAACGCATTTTTACTAAATTTTGACTTTTTGACACCACTGAGTTTGACTTTTTGATCCTTCCGAGTTTGACTATTTGACTATTATTGAGTTTCACAAACTAGATAAACAATGATTCATTTTAACTTATGCAAAAACCAAACTCGATTCGTTTTATGTTCTATTATCATTTTTTCAGACTCAAACAGTAGACAAGCAATCAAACCCGATAATAATAAAACTCGATAAACACCATACACTTCCGAATTTCAATTTCAGCGACTAGTTAACCATTCCTAAGCTATTTATCACTTATTTCTACATAAACATTGTTTATTATCGTCCTTGATTTCAATCTTGTTGCATAAACTCGATAAAACCAAAATCGATAATCCTAAATATAATCGAGTTTAAACTCGATAATGCAAACACATGTATTATTTGAACCACAACTTATATTCACTTACGTTTAAGTAATAAAAATAGTTGTAATCGTTGTAATGAACTCGAAAGACTTTTGTTGATTTTCCACTCAAACTCGATAAGTTGACTTGGTAAAAGAAAAGGTAAAATTAAAAACATTTCTTCCTTTTATAGCCACCAAAAAAGATTCAGAATTTACACTTTCAGTCCCTTTAGTTTTACATTCCGAATTTTGATTTTAATTTTTCAAAAACTCCCCCTCGAGTAATGAAGTCATTTCAAAATTTGTTCACCATTAACAAAAACTCTCCTGGTATGTGCTTATTTACACATACCTTTTACCTAATAAAACGACCCCAAATGACCAAAAACGGACTTAAAATGGCAAATTTATGTTTGTTTTGAATTATTTAATGTTAGATTAGGAGTAATGTAATATTTACTTTTTAATATGTCAATTTAAATTTTGTATTTTACTTTTAAAAGCCTTGTAGCCATTTTAAGTTTTTAATGAAATTTCAATTTATAAGCTTCTTTCAATTCTGTTTTAACTTTGATGCAATTAAGCCTTAATTCTGTTTACAAGCTTTTCATAAGTTCTTAAATAATCTATTTTATTTATGAAATGTTGAAACCTTATTGAAGGCTTCATAGATTGTTTTGCCCATCTAGGATATCATAACATTGATCATGCAGCGGAATAACAATTAAGAACAAAATGTTATGAACAAGGTTTTTATTAATAAACTATATACTATTCGACTTTAATCAGTCGACTATGAACTATTACATAAACTAATAAGCTAACTATTAGACTCTCATGATAAGTAATTCAATAAGTCATAAGATCAAAGAGTCAAATAAGCTTTATTTCTCAAAACAATATTCAAACAGCCAAAACACTTTTCTAGCTTAAATTTTAAGCAAGACGAAGGATCCTTATGCTAAATGACTTGTATCACAATGAAGCTTATACCAATAACTACAATAATCAACACTTAAAAAGGAGTTTGAAATTCGTAAAGCATCGAAAAACGCATAATGAAAAAGGCTGTTTCACTCAGCATGTGCTGAGTTTTGATTCTCTTTTTAAAGACAAATGGCTTTTTGCAGCCTCAAAATAAGCTAGTAAAAGCTATTCTAAAACCACAAAAAGCTAAAACAGATGAAGCTTATACTACTAACTACTTGTGCTATGAAAATCATAACCTAAAACTTCCATTAACCTAACTAAAATTGAGATTGAAAAAGTGACTTTAAATAAAACTTAAAAAGTTGAACCAAAACTTAACAGATTTGAATACCAATTTCACAAGGCTTAAGCACACTTGACCAATTCTTTCCTATTGTATTTAAACACAAAATGAAGTACAAACATGACTTTAAAACAATTTTTTAACAAGAATTGAAAATAAGCAGTTTGAAAAAGTTCCAAGTCCACAGATTTAAGGAATAGGTAGACAATCCTTTAAAACTTAGTTCTAGACTTTAAAAACTTTTAAAAACAGATTAAAATAACTTAAAAGAGATTGTTAAAGTTGGCTTAATGACCCAAAACTATTTTAAGCTCATTTGACCCATTTTGGCCCACTTAACCCAAACACTCTAAGTAATTAAAAATCAATTTTATAAACTTAAAAAACAACTTTTAATAAAAGCAAAACAAACTTAAAACAAAATTTACGACTAAGGTTTAAATAAGCACAAAGTAAGCAATTAAAGCTAAAAGATAAAGCACATAAAATAAGCAAACTAAAATAAGCAAGTTAAAACTATAATTGACAAGTTTGTGTAGAAAATCAAACATGAACAAATAAGATCTAAACTACATAAAAGCATAAATAAGCATCACACATTATTAATAAGCATAAGCAAGCAGAAAATAAGTAGTAATAAACAGATGAACTGTAAATAAGCTAGAAAATGGAAAATGAGGACTTACAAATCCCTTGCTCAAAACAAAGGCTAAACAATGCTCAAAATAGCTTTTCTACAAGCTCTAGCTTGTGTAAAACAAGCTAGTAAAACCCCTATAAGCTCTTCCTTTTCTGGATTATCTTCCAAATAGCTTTTTAGTGATTTTTGAGGTAAAAAGGACTTAGGCTATATAAACTATGGAAAAGTTTATATAGCTTAAGTTGGACAGCTTAAGTAACAAGTAAATCAGTTTAAGAGATCTTACAAAAACAGTTTTATAACATAAAATGCATTAATCTTGAAAAACAGAATTTTAACTTAAAAACATCAAACTTTTCATTAAGCTTAAAAAGAGTACAATACTTTAAAAAATAAACTACATCAAACTAATATAAGCTGAAAACTAAAAAAACTTAAAAGCTAGATGCCATGAAAGGCTTACAAGGTCCTATTTATATAAAAAAAACTAAGTCTTGGGGTCTTCACATGTGTTTACTTCTGTGAGAAACTCCAAGAGGTTGTGCTTCTTGAGTGAGTAGTCAAAAATCAACATTTAGAGCCCTTCATTTTTCTTGGATCAAATCAAGTCCTATCATCTCAGCCCTCCATTTCTTGTCTTTGTCCCATCCACGAATCAAAAATGAGGGGATTGCCAAGGTGGAATGGCAGTTTATGGTGTGGGGTTGAGTTGGAAAGGGATGATTTTGTTTTTGTGAACAAATCGATTAGGTGGCAGAGAATGAAAGAAATAGTGACCTGTGGAAAATTTAATTGGGATACAGGTAACGGTCGTTTGCCCTGAATTTGATAAGTGTTTCTTATTTTTGACCTTATTAATAAGTTTCAGAATAAGTTGTAGTTTTATAAAATGTTCATTTTTGTGTTTTCTTTAAATTTGTGTAAAAAATTAAAAAAATAAAAATGTTTGCAAAAAGACAGACCTAAGACTCGAATCTGGGTCTCCTCCCTCATAACACAAACACATTTCTAACTGCCCTAGGGTTTTTTTATCATTAAGCTTTCATACCTTTTACCTTTTAACCCTTAAATTGCCTTTTTAGTCCTAATAGCTTATTTGCTTATTTTCACTGCTTATTCTGATATCTTATTGCCATTTCTTATTTTTCCTACATTAATAATAGTCTTAGTTAATTTCTGTAATTTTCCTGAATTTTTAATAAATTGTTTAGTATTTTTAATGATTTAATTAGATTAAAATAATTTTAAATTCATAAAAAATAAAATAAAAGTCAAAAAAATATAATTCTTTTTCTGAAAATTTTCTTTTGTCATTTAGGATTTATAAAAATTAGATTTGAGGTTGTAAGGTTAAAATTTGCTTTAGTTGCTTAAATGTCGCGTTTTATTAATTCCCGTTAACGTTTAATGCTTTTCGTTTTTAATTGTCTTTCTTGCTCTACTTATTTATGTTCTTTTACTTACTTTCCCATTGAGCTAAGTAGGTTTAGTAACCAATCTCAAAATCTCTTAAACCATTCAAATCACGCGATCACGAACTGAACCTCGATTTTCAATTCGCGCCTCGTCAGGATACGACTCGGGAAGGTTTTGAATTTTACTTTGGATAAAAGTAATCTTCTAGAATCCTCGTGGAATACTTATTTTATACTATTATTAACTAATCCTTATACTATATTTTACGTATACGTATCGAGAGGGATCACCCCCCTTGGAATGAAATCATACTAAGCTCGTAGTCCAAAAATGAAGATTTTTGAGTTTAAAATAAAAACTCCCCCTTGAAAATATAGCATTTTTCAAATTTAGTTTATTTGAGAGATCATTGTTTTTATTTCTAAAATGATGTATATGAATGAAAAATGTTCAATTATTCCCCCGCAGATTATGATTCCATATTTTCAATTGAAAGTTTTTTATAAAAAATTTGGAATCATAAATCTAATCATGTGATCTTTTTTTAATTATTAAATAATTTTTTTTATAAAAAATATGACAAATTTTTTGAGATAATGAATTTTTCAATTTTTTTCTTTTGTTTATTTTTTGAATTTTTTTTACATGTTTTTGATGTATGATCTTTTCAAGAAGATAAATTTGTCAGGCTTTCCAACTGTGTTGGAGTCATACATCTCATACCAATGCGATGAACTAGATACTCAAAGCGTTCTTTTGGAAGAGCTTTAGTAAATAGATTCGCATATTGGTATTCTGTCCCGACAAAGTAAATTTCCATAGTACCCTTCTCAACATGTTCCTTAATAAAATAATACCGGATGTCTATGTGTTTTGTCTTAGAATGCTGAATTGGGTTGCATGAGATAGCAATGGCACTCTTGGAATCATAATACATCGGAATCCGGTTGTACTTGTATCTATAGTCAAGCAGTTGTGTACGCATCCAAATAACTTGTGCACGTCATGCAGACAAGGAAACATATTTAGCCTCAGCAGTAGACATCGCAGTACAATCTTGTTTCTTTGAACTCTAACTCACGAGCTTTCCACCTAGAAATTGCAATCCTCCTGATGTACTTTTACAATCATCTTTACATCCTGCATGGTCCGCATCTGAATATGCAATTAGTTCAAATCTGGAATCCTTCGGATACCATAGGCCCATGTTATAGGACTGTCTCAGGTACCGAAAGATCCGTTTAACCTCTTTGAGGTATTTGACCATAGGACGTGCTTGATAACGAGCACATACAAAAGTAGCAAAGCAATGTTTGGACGACTGGCTGTTAGATACATAAGCCCTCCTATCATGCGACGATAAGTCGTTTGATCAGTAGGAGTGCCTTGTAAATCAGCATCCAGCCTTTCAGTTGCCGTAGGTGTGCTCATGGAGACACACTCATCCAGACCATGTTTCTTTAACAATTCAATCGCGTATTGTGACTGACTTATAAATATGCCACGTGGAGATTGATGAACTTAAAGTCCAAGAAAGAACTTTAGTTCACCCATCATCGACATTTCAAAATTTTCTTTCATTAGGTTTGCAAAACATTTTGAAAAATCTGGATTTGTTAATCCAAAAATAATGTCGTCAATATAAACTTGAACAAGTAATATGTCTCCCCTATGACATCGTGTGAATAAAGTCGGGTCAATAATACCTTTAGTGACACCATGTTCAATTAGAAAAGAAGACAATTTTTCATACCATGCACGAGGTGCTTGCTTAAGACCGTATAGAGCTTTTTTTAACCTGTAGACGTGATCTGGAAATTCTGGATCAATAAACCCTTCAGGTTGGCTGACATAGACTTCTTCTTTTAAAGGACCATTGAGAAAAGCCGTTTTGACATCCATTTGAAAGATTTTGATATTCTTATGAGCAGCATAAGCAATAAACATCCAATCGGCCTCAAGACGAGCAACAGGAGCAAATGACTCTTCAAAATCAATGTCTTCTTCTTGCTTGTATCCTTTAGCCACAAGACGAGTTTTGTTCCGAAGTACAATATTCTCAGCATCACACTTGTTCTTCCAGAGCCATTTGAGAGCAATAACATTCTTTCCATTTGGTCGTGGAACGAGTTCCCAAACTTGAAGTCTCTCAAATTGATTCAACTCATCTTGCATGGACTCAATCCTACTGTGGTCTGTCATAGCTTCTTTAATATTCTTTGGTTCAATAGTGCTGACGGTTAATGCATACATGCATACCTTAAAATCTATGTGTAGCCGTTGGCGAGTCATGACAGGTTTGGATAGGTCACCAATAACTTGGTCTAGAAGATGATCTTGTGTCTAAATATGAGTTGAGGGTTATACTTGGTGGAAATTCTACACATTTTATGGTTCTAGAGCCGTTGTTGATGACTCAATTTCCTCATGACTTGGAGGATTATATGAAACAAACTGTGAATTGCCATCAAAATCAGCAGAATCTTCTTGATTGAATTCATCAGCCTCAGTTAAAGAGATTGGAGAAGTTTGTTTATCAGATGTAGTGACAATGGGAGGAGCCTCATGTTCATCAACAATAATTAAAGATGTAAAAGGTAAGTCTTCATGAATTTGAGTCGGTTGTGCAGCAAAATTGATGGGTGTATCAGAAAACTTCTTCTCAAAATATTCTTCATACATTGGACCGAACAAATTATCCAAATCTTCTTTAGATGGAGTATTCATTGTTTCTGCTGATGAATTATGATCTATGAATCGTTGAAGCTCGGGTTCTAAACAATCGTGTTCAGAAGCCATAGCTGTGAGCTCGTCAAACTTGACATGTATGGTTTCCATAATCTTTTTAGTGCGTCTGTTATAGATTCGAAACCCTTTTGATGTTTCCGAATAACCAATAAAGACCCCAATGTCTGCTTTTGGTTTCATTTTTCCAAGATCATCTCGGTCATTTGTTGGATAACACAATGAACCAAACACATGAAAATATTCAGCATTCGGCTTTCTGCCACGTAATAACTCATAAGGTGTTTTGTTATGTCGTGTAAGAATGATTGACCGATTTTGAGTAAAACAAGCGGTAGCCACTGCTTCAGCCCAAAGAAATTCAGGTAATTAAGAAAAGATAAGCATCGTACGAGCAGCTTCAACAAGAGTTCGATTACGTCTTTCAACTACTCAATTTTGCTGAGGCGTTCGAGCAGTTGAAAATTGTTACATGATGCCTAACTTTTCATAATGAGCTTTAAGAGTTGCATTTTTGAATTCAGTACCATTGTCTGTACGAATCTTGCAAACTTTAGCTTTATAATTCAGTTGAACTTGATCAATGAATTTATTTATAATCTCTAAAGTTTTATCTTTCGAATGAAGAAAATAAACCCATGTATATCGAGAATAATCATCCACGGTCACAAGAATATACTTCTTTCCATTGATCGAAGCGACCCGCATTGGACCGTATAAATCCATATGAAGTAATTCCAATTTGAAGTGATCACTTGGAACTAGTTTGAGTGGATGAGAAGCTTTCTTGCTTTTTCCTCTTTCACAAGCAGAACAAAGGTGATCTTTTCCATATTTAAACATTGGAAGACCATCAACCAATTCAAGTCTGGTAAGATCATTTATGGTTCCAAAATTAAGATGTGAGAGTCTGCGGTGCCATAAACATGACTTTGTCAAAGTTGCCTTAGACATTAGACAAACGGGTGAAGAAGCAGCCATGTCGGAAATGGAGATAGTATATAAATTAGATTCTCGACCGCCTGTAAGCAAATCATCTCCTTCCAGATTACGCACATAACATGCCTTAGAACAAAAAGCCACTTCTAAATCGCCATCACAAAATTGTCCAACGCTAAAGGGATTATGTCCAAGACCTTCAACATAATATACATGACAAATAGTGATATTTCCTTGTATATAATCACCATAACCTGTGATTGCTGCAAAATTATCATTTCCAAAGTGAACGGTGCCTATGAATTTCTCAATGAAATTTTTCAGCAGTAATCGATCACCCGCCATATGCTTTGAACAACCACTATCAACAATCCACAGGACAATCTGAACTACCTGTAACACAAGAAGAAACAGCACATGGACAAGTGGGCAATTTGACTACCCATTTCTTATCAGAGATCGATTGTAAAAAGATAGTTTTGAACTGAAAGGCCAATTTCTTAAGGAGCTTCGAGAAAACACATTTAGCGGTTTGGATAATGAGGATGCGAACGAACAAATTGAGAAAGTTCTCGAAATTGTTGACTTATTCCATGTTCCTAACATCACTGAGGATCAACTAATGCTCCGAGTCTTACGAACCAACTGGTTCAATCAAAACTTAGGAAGATCTTAAAACTAAGTTTTTGAACAAATATTGCCCACCTGGTCGAACTGCGAAGAAAATGGAGGAAATAAACAACTTTCAGCAAGAACCATATGAAACCCTTTATCAAGCATGGGAGCGCTTTAAAGAACTCTTGATGAAGTGTCGTCAACACTATTTGACTGAGATGCAGGAGGTAATTTTATTCTAAAATGGGTTGGATGTTCCAACACGACAGATTCTTGACTCAAGAGGTGCCGTTCCAACTAAGACAGTTGCCGACGCTAAAAAGGCCATCCAATAAATGGCAGAATACTCTCAAAAATGACACAATGAAACATCTAGAGGAAGAAGTATTGAGACTTCTAATGGACTGGCTGTTATACAAGCATAACTGAACAATCTAGGAAGAGTGATCAATAAGGTGAATGAAAAAGTTTATGCTGCTCAAGTAGGTTATGAACAATGCAAAGGACCCCATTACACCAAAGATTGCCCACTAAAAGAAGAAGGGAAAACCCTAGAAGAAGCTTACTACACGCAATTTGGTGGACCTTTTCAAGGGGGGATATAGAGCAACAACTCCAGGGTACTATCAGAGGAACAACGCAAACCCTTCGTACCAAGAACGAAGGCAATCTATGGAAGATACCCTGAGCAAATTCATGAGTGAATCAGCAAAGAGACACGAAGAAAATTCCAATTTGATTAAAGAAATCCGAGCTACGACAGATGCTGCCATAAGGAACCAAGGAGCATCAATCAAAACTTTAGAAATTCAAATCGGGCAAATGAGCAAGGTACTACAGGAAAGAGGATTTGGAAGCCTACCAAGCTCAACTGAAACAAACCCGAGAGACCAAGTCAAGTCAATTTCAACCACTATTGAAGCTGATTCATACTCGATACGCCGTATTGGATCATCCCAATACGCCGTATCCACTGGACAGAACAGTAAACTGTTGTACAAGTCAAGACAAACGACGATTCCTTTTCCAAGTCATTTGGATAATCATTACTGTAAAGAAGAAGAGGGGAACTATGGACCAAAATTCATGGAAGCTTATGGAGCTTCACATATCAATAACGCCATACCTCGAAAGGAGAAAGACCCAGAGAGTTTCAGTTTACCTTGCTTTATTAGTAATTCTTGCTTTTACAATGCCCTTGTTGACTTAGGAGCTAGCGTTAGTGTTATGCCTCTCTCGACCTACCGTAACTTAGGATTAGGCGAATTAGCTTACACTAGGTTGACAGTGGAATTAGCGGATAGGACTGTGAAATATCCAAAAGAAATAGCTGAAAACGTACTTATAGGAGTTGGTAAATTTACTTTCCCAGTAGACTTTATAATTCTTGATATGCCCGAGGATATCAAAGTTCCCTTGATCCTCGGAATACCATTTTTGTCTACCGCCCGTGCTAAAATTGATGTTTACAAGAGAAAGATTACTTTAAGAGTTGGGGAAGAAAAGATTATTTTCAAAAGCGTTAAACCTGCTAGTAGTTTAATTAAGAGGGTCGACATGCTAAGTTTGAGATAAAGAATGGAACTTGATTTAGAAGCTAGGATTATGGGAGAGACTCTGGTGTTAAATAGATTATTAGACCCTTTCTTGGAAGATTACATTGAATTAAATGATCTAAATGAACCATTTGAGCTTGGGAGAAATCAAGGAGATGATTTGATGCCCACCATTAAGTAAGGTGAGGTAATTGAGGAATTTAGAACTAGGGATGATGAACTTAATACTAAAATTGATGATTACCCCAATTATTGTGACTCTGATAAGAAGATCCCTATATATTGTGCTCATAACTTAAAGTTTTCATGCATGATAGGATTTAAATTTACTTACACTAACTTTTTCCCGCTGTTGTACGTCAATGTGATGTCTAAAAAATTTCATAATTCAATAATGCAAGATAAGATGGTTGTTAGGAATACAACATTCCTAGAAAAGTCTCGGTCACTTCATAGAATGGCTTGTATAGCAATATTTAGAAACTTAGTGGGCTAGTTAGTCCAAGACCTATGGAAAGCCCATGC
The DNA here is from genome assembly GCA_026074375.1 of Tanacetum coccineum. Lineage (NCBI taxonomy): Eukaryota > Viridiplantae > Streptophyta > Magnoliopsida > Asterales > Asteraceae > Tanacetum > Tanacetum coccineum. The sequence continues at coordinate 17,021 of BQNB010053063.1, forward strand.
AAGCCAAGGCCCAACCGGCCTCTTACTAAGTATAAATACCCTCTCCACACATGGAGAGGGTGTTGGTTCTCTTTGTAATTTACACATAGTTCAATCAACCTCCTTTTTTTTTTCCTTTTTACTTTCTCTCTCTAGTTCATCACTTGTGTGAAATGAGTTTTCTTCAATTGGTATCAAGAGCCATGGTTCTATCTTGGTTCCTTTAGTGGTTTTGTTGTGGAAACTTATTTTGAGCTTATTCGTTCAACTTATTTAGGGCATATTATTTTCGTATATTTTCTTCTCTTTTTCTCTTATTAGGATTTGTTTTTCTTTTTTATCAAACAAAAAGTTTAAACCTCTAGTGTCAATTGTTATTTTTTTCGTGGCTTAACTTCACATTCGGGCTTTAAACAGTAACTGAGTAAATTTGGGCTTAAAAAGTGGTTCAACAATTTGTTTAACAAATTCTTCACGTGATAACGTGATTTTTGTCTATGAAAACTTTGTGGTTCAAAAACAGTTTTAAAAACTTATTTTAAAACTTATATTCTTGTTTCATAGGGTTTTAAAACTTATTTCAAACAAAGAGCTTTGACCTTTCATTACAAAACCGATTTAGTAGCTTATTGTAGTTTTTTAGTTTGTGGCTTATTCTGCTGTATGAGTGACTCGTCCTTTTTAGTATATATAAATATAATAAATATATAATATAAATACGTAATAAGGATAAGATCAATAATAAGAGAGATAAGTATTCCGTGGGCTTCTAGAAAATTGCTTTTAACCAAAGCAAAATCCAAAAACTCCCGAGTCGTTCTCCCAACGAGGCGTGAATTAAAAATCAGTTACGTTTGTGATCGCGTTATTTGAATGGTTCAAGATTTGATTTGGGATTTCTATTTCTAATAATAATAAGAAAAGAAAAGTAAGAAAAACCTAAAAACGAAAGCAATTAAAACTTAAAACCTAAAAAAACGATAACGGGACCAAATCCCGTTCTTTAAAAATCGAAATTTTAAAAATTTAACCCTACAAAGGCAAACTTAATTTTCCTAGGTGCTAAATGATAAAAGAAAATTTTCTAAAAAAGAATTATATTTTTTTGATTTTTTAATAATTTTTTATGATTTAAAAACAGTTTTAAAAAGAAAATTTGATAAAAAATACTAAACAATTTTGGAAAAATCTGAAAAAAATGTGAAAAGTACTTTGAAAGGTGCTGGATTAAAGAAAAATAAAAGGGAGTTACCAGCTTATTGGAATAAGCTGGTATTAAGCCGAAAAGGCTTATGGGCTTATTGGGCTAAAACAGGGTTAAAAGAATAATGTTTGCAAAGATAGGCAGATGGCCCTATCTGGTGCTGGTGGTTAGTGTGTGTTTGTGTGGGACGAGTGTGTGTTAAAGGGTAGGTCTCAAGGTCGAATCCTTGTGGCCTACCTTTTTGGAAATATTTTTTTTACTTTTCTTTTTTGCACACTTATAAAACACACAAAAATAAGCTAGTTTAAAAAAATGACTTTTTACAAAAACTTAAAATTAAGCTGAGAAATAAGCTGAAAAAGTGACAGTTTTGATTTTTTATACTAAGTCCTAAAAGGCTAATCTGTTTGCTCTTTTAAAACACAAATAAGCTAAGGAAAATACAAGATAAGCAAAAACAGATATCAACCTACACCTAATAAGCAAGTTCAAACAAAAATAAGCAAAGAAAAACAGACAGATAAGCTAAAATAGGCAAATAAGCAAATGGGCTAATCACTGCATACAAACAGCCTAAGGGACAACTTTTGGGCTTATTTTTAAGCCCAAAGATGGAACCTTATGGCTTAATGAGTTATATGAGCTTAAAGCCTAGCTTCTAAACTACAAGAATCATCAATCAAAACACAGTTTGAAAATCAAATAAGCTAGAAAAGTCAATTGAAAAGTGCTTGTGCCTCAGTACATCGGCAGAGTGTTGGTTTCATTTAAAACAACAGAAAGGAATAGCTATGCGGCCTATAAAAATACACTAGAAAAAATAAGTCTTAAATGAAAAATAAGTTAAAACAGATGGAGCTTGACCTCCAATGAGCTTATGCTCAAAAATTCAAATACTAAAAACAATTTTAACTAACTCAAAATTGAAAATGAAAAAGGCTTTTGACTAGGAAATTGACTTGACAGATTTATACTAAAACAAAGGTAAATTACAAAGACCTTTATCTACTGCATTTGACACTTAAAAAGCAAAACAAAATCAAGGTCATAAAAGCGTTTGAAAGTTCTTTTTCCCTATCAAATAAGCAATGTTAACTTGTTCTTTCACTATAGATTCAACCATTTAGTAAAACAAAACTTAAAAACAACTTTTAAACTTAAAAACCTTGAAAAACAAATTGAAAACAACTTAAAAATACTTGTATAAGTTGGCAAGGTGACCCAATGGTTTTTAAACCTGTTTTGACCCACTTTAACCCCTTAACCCAAACACCCCCTTAAGTTTTTTTAGATCAATTTTCAAAGTGATTTTAGATGATTTGAGCTAAGAACTTTAAAGACAGATTGTAACAAAGCAAATTTAAGCAAAGATAAGCAAACTTTAAAAGACAATAAGCACTTTAAGCAAGCAATAAAGATTGGCAGTTAAAAGCTATTAAGGACAGTTTAACATAAAAACTTAAATAAATGACATAAAAGCAATAAACAAGCATAAACAATTAATAAGAAGCATAAATAAGCAACAATAAACAGAAATTAAGCAATAATAAGCAGTGCTACAGTAATAAGCAAAAATTTGAAAAAGTGAGCTTACAAGAGTCTAAAGCTTTTGGCAAGGGAATAAGCTTCTCAAAACAGGTTATACCAACCTATATGCTTCCCAAAAAGCTCTAAACCAAGGACATCCACTATTTACCTTGCTCCTTTGAATTTGACTGTTTTTGTGATTTTTTGGATTTTTAGACAGAAAAGTAAATAGACTTTTATATAAGCTTTTAATGACTCAAAAGCTTATAAATGACAATAATTAAAGAAAAACTTGAAATTTCATTAATCTTAAAAAAATTACAATGCTTGGAAATTAAAATGACAGAAATTTGATGACAAGAAAAGTAAATTGCAGTATTAAAATGGTACCAATTTGTTAATACAAAGCTTGGACTTAACAAAATTCAACAAAAGACTATAAGCTACAAATGCCTAATACTTATACTAAAAGCTAAGTCTTCAAGTCTTCTTGTTGTGTTTTTCTTCACTGAGAGGGTTGAGGACTTGTGTTTCTTGTATGTGAGAGATCCCAAAGTCAATCTAAGCCATCAACAAGTCAAACGATCATAACCCTTGATTTCTTGTAATTTTCCTTCAACCAATGGGACTTTGAGGGATTGCCAAGGTGGCATCAACCCATGTGGGGTGGGGTTTTAAGGGAAGGTGATGTTTTTGTTTGGTGGTGAAGGGGGAAATCGAGGGTGAGAGTAACAGGGGAGAAGAGGGTTTAGGCGGAAAATCTAGTTTAAGGTTAACAGGGTATAAGTTTTGGGAGTTGGCAAAATAGGTCCCTTAACTTGATATGAGTGTTTGCAATGATCGTCCTTGTGGTGTAAAGCATTTTTGTGGTTTGGAAAGTTTAGTCCCTGAACATGTATTGTTTTATTAGACGTATGGTCCTTGTGATATAGAATAAACTTAACAAATAAGGGTTTTGGGCTTATTCTTGGGCCGTTTGAATATTAAAGGGATATGGGCCTTTAATGCATATAAGGCTTATAAGGGCTTCATGTAATATTTTAATGGGCTGACCCGGCCCATTAGATGGGTACGGGTGGGCCCATTAAGTATTTCTTTGATTTCGGCTTCGGCTTTGACTTTTGACTTTGTCGGGGTTGACTTTGACTTTTTCTGCTCTTTCCGTTCCGTGCTTGGTTTTGTCCGTTTTGGCTTAATTTTTCGTCCTTTTGTCGGATATCTGTTTCCTGCACAATATAAATAAAAACATACAAATACAATGTATTTTTGGTACGGTTTTGGTCATTTAAGTCCGTTTTTAAAGGTCAAAGGTATGTGTAATTAAACACATACCAATGAGAGCTTATTCAAGCTTATTTTAGTTGGCTTTTCGTATACACGGTGTGAAACGGAGAAAAGAAAAAAGGTGCCAACAAGGTGTTTGATATTTTGTCAAACCGAACTAGTTACAAACGATCTAAAAGAGGGTTTTGGTACCGATCTAGTTCTTTCTTCAAGTACCGATCTAGACGTTTTACAAGAGCAACCGATCTAATTCATTTAGAAGCAACCGAACTAGTCACTTGCCAAGGCAGAACCGATCTAAATGTTCTCCTTTGAAGAACGATCTAGTCACTCTCCTTTGAAGACCGAACTAGTCATTTAAAACAAAAGCTGAACTAGTCTTCAGTGTGAACCGAACTAAACATGTCTAGTGTGAATCGATCTAAACCATTCCTCTGACAACCGAACTAGTCAAGCATCCTTCAGAACCGAACTAATTCAAACAAGAACAAAATCTATACACGTTTAAGTTTTTTTTGGTTTTATGGTTTCGTGTGACGTTCAACGACGGGACTTAAGACATACACCGTTGAGATCGTGACTCATTTTCGATCAACGTGGTATATTTTGTTTTTACCGACGATCACCGTACAATTCTGCGAGAAAGAAAAGACAAACGTTCCATTTTTACAAATTTAAACGAACAAGAAAAGATAATTGGAGGGAATCGTTTTTCATTATTAAACTACAATTCATTATTTGCAAGATCGGTCCATAGACTTCAAGTCTATGTCAACACAAGTCTTTGTTTGATTAATAAACCTCTTTGTTAAAACCACTTTTCACCGTTAGTCCTTAATAGTTATAATTTAGCCGTTAGTCATCCAAAGTGAATCATAATTGCACCGTTAGTCCTTATTTGAGTTTTAATCAACCGATACTCATTTTAAGTTGAAAGTTTGTACACCGTTCATTGTTTTTGCTCATAATTCGTCATCAAAAGCTCATGTACTTCGACAACAACAACGATTTCAACAAACAATTAATCATTGTTTCACGGTTTCTTCTTGATTTTGTAAAATCCCGCGAAAGACTCAATTATTTTCTCGGTTTAAATCAAAGACTTGTAAAATCCTGTAAACATTAATTGTTTCATCAAAACAACAACAAAATCACTCAATCTATGAATATCCACATCCACCTATCATTTTCCACACATCAAAAATTTCCATGGAATCTTTTGAACTTCTACAGTAAAGAGATGACGCATCATTTGCAACAAATGCCATAGACAAACGCAGAAGGAAAGGTGCATGAATCAACATTTCTACTACTCATTCACACCTACAAGGCCCTTTTCAAACAACGACTTAAAAGGACTCGAATCGAGGGAATGTTTCAAACGGGCATTCTGTGGCACTCTAAGTATCAAGATAGTTTAAGGACTTTCACAGGCTCAATGTTACTAAACTTAAATCAACTAGAACAGCAACTTGTCAAAGAAGAATTTCAAGAAACTGGATCCATGGATGCTTTTAGAATACTCAAGAAACACTTTTAGCGGTTCATCAATTTCTGATACTATTTCATTGATGATGAAGGCCTAATAATACGCAAGTTCTTTCTAGCATACACTCAAATCGAGGTTCGACAATTTCGTGATATATTGATCCAACACATAGAATATGTCAAGAAGTCTATTGATGAAAGAGAAATGCATACGCGAGAGTATGACAACATGGTGAATGAAAGATAGATGCAGTCAAAAGAGGGAAAGGATGATTCAAGTAAAACACTAGATTCTAATTTGGTTTTTACGAAAAGCAATGAGATAGAATCAGAAAGGCATGTCTCAAGCAGCAAATCCGGGAATGATACACATGCTGAGGATGAAATTATCAACTCAGTGAATGGCAAACAGCCAATGGCTGAGGTACAACTGTCTGCTGAACATAATATACTTGCTAATGAACAACAACATTCTGAGCAATCTGAATCCATTTATGACACATATTTGTTGGAAAAGGTTGATAGAAACACCACTCTTGATTCAACAGATATGTGTCATAGGGAAGGAGAGATTAACCAGAATGCTGAAAAATGTCAAGTTTCATGTCCTTTACTTGATCCATCATTTGATAACATGACAACTGAATTTTTAAACCAATCTCTCAAGTCTAAAAAAATTTCCCTTAAAAAGACCGTTGCCCAACTTCAAAAAGACTTTTCAAGAATGGAAACACATTGTGTTAACATGGAACTTAAATATCAAAATTAAATTTTAAAAAATGGGCAACACGGTCAAATTTTAAATGAAACAAGTAATAAAGCCAAGATTAAAAAGGAAATTGAGGTACTTGAAACAATCAATATTGAATTGGAACATAGTGTGGCTAAATTACTTGCAGAGAATAAGAAGTTGCATAAGAAAAATGAGCATTTGAAACAGACTTACAAAGATCTTTATGATTCTATCAAAAAGACACGAGTTCAGACAAAAGACCATAATGATTCACTGATTGCTCAAATAAATAGTAAGACTGTTGAAAATGCTGATTTAAAGGATCAGATTCAGGAAAAGGTTTTTGCGAATGCAGCATTGATAAGCGAATTAAGAAAGCTAAAAGGAAATAGCGTGGATACTAAATTTGAAAAACCATCAATCTTGGGGAAACCAGTTTTACAACCACTCAGAAATCAGCTAGTTGTTAGACAACCGAATGCGTTTAAATCTGAACGACCTAATTTTTCAAAACCACGGTTTGCCTCCCAAATTGATGTGAATAACGTTTTGTCAAAACCAGTCACTCACCATTATTTTCCTAAGGGAAGAAAATCTGCTTGTGAAAAACCTGATCATATGATTGCATCTAGCTCATCTAGGAATAGTTCTAAGAACATGCCAAGATTTAGCTCAAATGACATGGTTCATAATTACTATCTAAAAGAAGCTCAGAAAAAGGCACAAGAAAAAGATAGGAATTCAGAATCTAGTGTAATGCATTCTACTAGGCTACAAAACACTACTAATGATCACAAACCAAACCTAGGAGCTACATTCAAACAACTAGGAGTTTTCTTGTTTCTAAGAGTAGTTGTGTAACGTCAAAGGTTGTGCCTCTAGTATATCACTCTAGGAATTCTAGTCCTTTTTTAGATTCCAAACACTTTGTTTGTTCTACATGTCATAAATGTGTCTTTAATGCAAATCATGATGCATGTATAACAAAACTCCTGAAAGAAGTGAATTCACGTGTTAAGGTTCAATCCCCTAAGACTTGAAACAGTAACAAACCCGTAGAACCAACAAGTCATGCTCAGAAACTTAATAGGCAGATTGTTACAGGATATAGGTTTTCTCCCGTTAAGTCTTTCGCTGTGCATGAGAAAACAAACAGTCCTAGATCTTGCCTTAGGTGGATACCGACGGGTAGAATTTTTAACACTACTGGTCTTAGATGGGTTCCAACTGGAAAGAAATTCACCTCTAGCACAACCAATGTAGACTGTGAACCCTTAAATGGTTCAAATGAAGATATCACTAACCCATATGAATGAAATCAAACTCTTAATGTTAGTGTAGGTACTCTTAACTTAAGTGCAGGTACATCTTTCAATCCTAAAAAGGAAAGACTTGGAATTTGGTTGCTGAAAAAGTTGATGTCTAAGAATCAAGTACCTCAGGGGATTCACAAACAAAACAGTCTCCAAACAGTTCTCAAGGTGTTAAAGAACAACAATAACAATGTGCATATTTTGATGATCCATGCCATGAACTTCTCCCTAAAGTCTACATTTCACATGGATCATCTTCAAATGTACACAAATGATTACAAGAACAATGGCATCTGTAGACAACACTTCAGGCCCCGTTCCTCAAAGAAAAGAAAGGTGTACGCTTTAGTGCGCTTTATCTTCAAAAGAAGAGAATTCTTATTGTTTTTGACCATTCTCATCAACATTTTTTATATTTTCCCATGCTCATTCAGTCATTAAGTGGATCAACGTACATTAGCTTGTATTCTAATTCACTAGATCAAAAATGGCAATCACATATGCAATTTTTTAAGGGGAGAATAGTGAATTAAATGTGATCAATACGGTTTAACTTGGTCTTTTAATGTGTATGAAATAGTCATATGGCTTCTGAACACAGCAGTTCAGGACCCGTACTTCATGAAATGACTCCTGCAACAATTAATTCAGGACTCGTGCCAAATCCTCCTCCTTCAACACCGTTTGTACCACCATCAAGAACTGATTGGGATCTTCTGTTTCAACCGCTGTTTGATGAATTACTCACTCTTCCACCTAGTGTTGATCGCCCAGCCCTTGAAGTCATTGCTCCAATTGCTGAAGTAGTAGCTCCAGAACCTGTTGCATTAACCGGTTCACCTTCCTCAAAAACTTTTGACCAAGATGCACCATCACCTAAGTAACTCACAAACAACACCCAAAACTTAAATCTCCTGTCATTCCTAATGATGTTGAAGAAGACAATCATGACTTAGATGTTGCACACATGAATAACGATCTGTTCTTTGGTATTCCAATTCCAGAAAATGTTTCTGAAGCATCTTCTTCCTCGAATAATTTTCAAAGAATTATAGTACGTAGAATGTCATTTTATGTAAATCAATTTATGAGGGGGAGCTTTTAAAACAAAGCATTTTAATGTGTTGATACATCTCATCATTTCCCAATTTATGTATCCAAACACATTTTGTGAAAATTAAAATGTGGAAACTTAATGCAATAATAATATACATTGTTCACTAAGGCATCTCACTCCGTCTTCAACATTTTGTGGTGTCATATCAATTTTTCATTCCAATGTCAAGTTTTAATAAATATTGGTATCCCACATATACTGTTGAAGGGGAGCAATCCGGAAAATGAACTCATGCAATATCGTAGTATAATTTTTCTCCCCATGGAATTTTTCATGTCAAACTTTAATCAATTGGTATTTCAAATACTAAGTGTTTTATTATTTAAAATAAGGGGAGAAAATGTGATTAAAATATGATATAGAAGAATGTGATCTTTAAGACTCTAAGTGCAACTCTTTCCTTCATGTGCTAAACAATTTCGAATCTCGGAGCACATGTGTAGGGGGAGTATTTGAAAATAACAATGTTAGAAAATGGTTTTATGGTTCGATCTCATACCCAACAACCTATTAATTTCATGACGATTCTGAAGTCATAAGGTGGTTAGGTTAGGTATAAGTCCTACGATCCAACCAGAACCGGAGGGATCTACCCAAGGACACTCCATAGTTAGAAATAGCAGTCCTTAGGTATGATTGGAGATGAATGTGTATAAGGGAAAAATGCCGACTAAGATTGAGCTAACACTGGAACAATCACAACAAGGTGTTAGTAATGACGTCTTGGTAAGCATTGAAGGGGTTGAAGAATGAAAAAGAAATGTATGGATAAAGGGTGAAAAGAAAGAAGCCCTCCACACAACTTAGGCAGAAACCGGGTCAATACATAATCTATCAAAATCACAATGATGATTGTTGATATTGAAGAAAGTCGTCATGGACCCAGTGATGCAATGCACAACCCTTCCCAGCCATTCGGGTTTCTCTCAAAAGAAACTTGTCTCATTTGTCACGGAGATACACACGTTATCTATTGACATCTCACTCCGAGATTGTTGATATTGAATAGGTGGCAGTACTGCTCCAATTCCCAGCCTCCGATTACTAAAACCAAAAGTGCACAAATCGAGTCTAGAGCCAAGAAGAGATCAAAGTATAAATCTCATTAGGACACAATGTCAAAATACACTTGTTGAACACCATAAAGTTCACAAGTTTTTGTAATAAAGAGTCCTACGCATTATCCTTGAGATCTTCCAAGAACATCCTAGTGTTACATAAGTATGCACAGTAATGATGGAAATCCTGCTTGAGGCCAACGTCAAACAAGATCCTTGTAGGTGACTTGCAAGATTCTATATGAACGGCGAGCTTGGTGTGATAACTGGATATCAATGTGGTCCAGTAAATGAATTGACGACTATCAGAAAGATATTAAACTATCTAATTCAACTCTTACCGTGTTGTCTGCTTTGAGACGTTCTGGTAATGAGAACTAGCAAGCATGGTGAATCTAATACATCTGTGTTAGAAGATCCTACGCTTGAGCTTGAGAAACACACCTGTCAAGGGAATTTTTTGAATTTACCTGATACATGTACAGTATTTATACAATAAAAAGGGAAACCGAGTTAAAGCAAACCGGAAGTCCAAGATGAAATACAAAGCCATATTCATCATTTATTGCAACGGTCTTATTTTCAAGTTTTAGACGACCGGTGTTGCAGCCTCATTCCAGCGAAGGTCGGATTCATAAACGCACATGCTCATACTCAAGTTTCAAAGTCAATCGTTCAACACAAGATAGTTGAATTCAACTTCCCCATCAACAAAGAGCCTCAAAGTCAAATAAAGAATAGTCTATTTGGGGAAGATTGTTAGACTTATAATCACATATGTCAAACACGAATGTAACAAGTATGAGCATGTTGGTCAAGAGTACAAGTTGATCAAGGAAGTCTGATCAAGGAAGTCAAATCAAGATGATTCATGTCAAGGAGATGATGCAAGATAACGATCTTAAGAACTCAAAGTCAAAACGTAAAGGCTCAAAATCTAATCACAAAGCATGAATAACAAAGCCGTTACAAACAAGTCAAACCAAACAAGGCAAAGCATAAACGTCAAAAGTCATATCTTCAACGTCAAGGGAGACAATGATAAATCAAAGCAAACTCCTACAAGAATGTCATCAGTGGTACGGAGGAGTTTGAGAGAATAGAACCATCAACATAGGGGGAATTGTTAGCCTTAATTATATTCAGTCAAACATGAATGTTATCGTCTTTACAAAGTCAAAAACTAGGTCTAGTATTGTAATAGGCTAGTCCGGGTACAACGAGCTTGGTTTGTAAACTAATATTGTCCGTGTTTCGGGCTCAAAGCCTAGAAAACCAACCCGGCCATGTAGAAAGACCCATAAACGCTACTAGTTGGCATTAGGTATAAAAGGACCCACTCACACACATGGAAGAGGGTGTTGAATTTTCATTTCATAGTTTTATGGTATGTGTAAAACCTCCCATCTCCAACTCTTTCATCTATAATCTAATCTTCTATCTTTTCCTTCCTCTCTTTCTCTTTTCTATTTTTGCTTATTGGTATGGCTTATCTTGTGTTTGGATAGCTTATTATCTTGGGATAACAGTAAAGATCGAAGAAGGGAACGTGCTATTTGAGCAATAATGAAATCCGCCGTTAGAATTTCCACTAGCAAAACTCTCCTGGTGGACTGTTGAATTAACTAATTCATTTCCAAAACTAGAAAGCTTTAGACTTTCAGACCATAGATTAAACATGTCCTCATCCTGCTTTTCTTTTGATGTATGTACTTAATGATACATAAAAGATAAGGTTGGAATCAAGTGTAATACCCCTTCCTCTAGAGATAGAGGTTAAAGGGTTCGAAATCCACCACCCCTATAAGGCCGGAGGTCCTTTTCTACCTTTGGTAGAACCAGAGGCAGCCTCTCTACCTTTGGTAGAGGTAGGGTTGTCTACGTCTCAACCTCCCCATACACTGTGAAAGAAGGTATTGTGACCCATAACCCATGGAAGGCGATATTGGGAGTTACTTACTTTCTTTTACTTAATGATACATATGCGTTGTGGCGTGTAACATGCCTTCAATTGTACAATCCATGATGCTTTTTTTGTTGCCCACAACTAAATTCTATCAAGGGGATGTATTAGATTATATATCTATAGCTTTTTGTGTGAATGTCTTGTGTGTCTATAAAGTGAACTAATATTATTCAAATGATGCATTATTTTTGTTTGTTTTTGTTTTTCAAATGTAATTGCACACTAAAAATCGCATTTGAGTAATAATAACCTCTAGTGGACCTCTCAATTAAGGGTTCTAAGCGAGCATTATTGCAAACCTTTAGGGTCAAGGTGATCTCAAGTTGCATACAAGTGTGTATGTATGCATTTACATCATGCTCTTGGTGATGGAGTTTCCTAGTTGTCGAGTGTTATAAAAGAAAACATCCTTTCGAGTTCAAGTGACAAAATGAATTTTTGAATGTTTTTTTATAAAGTACCGGTAAAGCTTGTTTTTTTTGTTTTTTTAAAAATATTTCCTCGTGGGGGTGCAATGATATACCCATTAGTACTCAAGATTGATTATCGCACTGAAGATCAATCTAGCACATCGCATAACATCCAAACCTTTATTTACTACCAAGAACACACCCAAAACTCTTTCTAACATTTTCATGTATAACAACAAAACGTTCCAAAAGAAGTACACAACAACAAAAAAATATAACTTTCATGCAATACTCAATAAACCATTGAAGGTTTAGTACTCAAGTTATGAACTATATATGTTCAGTTACATGATAATCCATTCTCATTCATCATATATTTTATTTTGAAACACTCTATGCTGTGCATATGAACTTTGAGAGAACAAATGGGACATGTTTTCAAAATAATTCATGTCAAAAGGACACACTATCATATATGTAAATCCCTACTTAGCAAGTTTGTAAACAAGCCCCTCTAGCATAGGGTCCCGCAAACTTCTCAGCCTGGGTATGAACTCAACCTTTTGGATACGATAGCTATGGAGCACCACCACCTCACCACCGGTATCAAGGTCATCGCCATCTAGGGATGTCAACATTCTTAACTATCATAAGCCAACTTGTCTATATTGTTTTCCAACCGCAATCTCATTAATTCTCTTAATAATGTGATGCATTTATGTTTTCCCACCGAGAGTATATTCCTCAACTTCTGACATCAACTCACGCCTCACCTTATCCCCTCCACCTCACCATTACAGGATCTATGAATTTTTTAAATAAATTTCAACCCTACCTTTTCTTAAGAAAGACCATTTTCAATGACCTCAAGACTCACATAGATTTTATGTAGTACTTATGATGTTAATGTAGTTATAATCCTTACTATCTTTATTTAGACCATGCTAACCAATTCATCCGCTTTTAAAGAATGATATTCTTTTAATATTATAATCGAATGGCTTTCTCTATTTTTATGAGTGATTTGCATGCTTAGTGTGGTTACCTATTTGTTTAGCCATCTCTTTATATATTTGTCGTAATACTGCTACGAGTTAGAGATGTATTTTGCACTTGTATTTCTAACTCGTTTTTGTAGCAATATACCATAAGATTGATCCCTTGGTGTCCCAAACGAGGGGGAGTATACATCAAGTGGAAGCATTTTCATCGTCGAATTCTTTTTACCCTCAACTCGACGATCACCTTTTTGAATCGACAAAAAGGGGAGAAATGGACTAAAACTCATTAATAACTTATAAGTTTTATTTTCGAATGGCTAAGATTTTATTAGGCAATTAATAACTTGTAAGTTTTTTATATAAAATGACTTTATATTTTGTCATCATCAAAAAAGAGAAGATTGTTAATACAAATAATGTCTAAAAACTTATTTATATTTTTTGACCTCTCTACGGTTTGAAGATGAGAAAATGTAAAAATGTCTACGATAAAAATAAACGTTTACACGTTATTAATCGTAAATTTCCTTTTCGAAGTTAATCACTTAAGGTATGTATAAACATACCATTAAACATGATTATTGATCAAGAAAATAAGTTTTCTTAAAAATTACACTTCGACAAGAAGTATTTTTACAAAAATAAAAATATACAAAATATGTTTATGTATTAAAAAATGTTTATTTAATTATGAAAATTCAAATATGGGTTTTCCCCAAAATACAAGCTTACATACTAGATTTAACCTTCACCACTAAAAGATAAAAAATGAGCGTATACCTAGGGCGACCCCTTGATAGGTAGAACGGCCCCCAGATATATCTGGGACCGCCGAGACCGCCTCAAGTGGATGTTACCCTTTTCTGGCTATAAATACTGCACTATTCCTTTGCAGAATTCAGACCTCTTTGCACAGAATTTTGAGATCCCTTTATCTCCTTAGAATTCTTGATCACTAACATTGTTTGATCTTTTTTTTAAGTGATCCAATCTCCTTTTCTTCCTCTCTCTATCAAGTGTAAGAGAAGAACAATCGTATTCGCTAAGAAACGAAGTGTTGTAGATTAGTTATTTCTTCTCATCTTCTTCTATGAATCCAACCTCCTAAATGTTACAATACTTGGTGTAATTTGTGTAGATCCGGATTGTGTATAAATCCGAAAGTGTTGACTGTGTGTTAATTAGTATTTTAGTCCTTAAAATACATTAGTGAAGTCGTAGATTGGTTCTAGCTAAGATTATGACTCAACATTTAGCTTAGTGTCAGAAATCAAGATAAGCGTGCAAATGGTTTTCTCCACATAAAAGGATCTTGGTGACATAGTGAAATCTGAGTATCTGATACTCGTTGATGCGGTATAGATAGTAATGGGGCGAGATAGGACCTTCGTAGCCGAACCACTATAAATCTCAGTGTTTTGGTATGATTGTTCTATCTCTTATCTCTTTCTTTCTTATTTATATTTCTTACTTAGTGTTTATATTGTGACCGTGTTGCAAGTAGTTAGATATATTGGTTGTTCATATTGTTGATTGATCTAGCATATACTCGAATCTAATATTTTTACAAGAAAAGTTTTAAAATGTCAATTAACCGGTAAACTATTCAACCTCCTCTAGTTTCCACAAAATCCACAAATCCAAAAACTTTCAAAAATGCCAACAGTTTTCCTCCAACAAATCCACCAGTCCACAAAAAAGACAAAAAACCAAAATTTCAAAATCCCTCCAATTTCCATCCAAAATCCATGAACAAACAATCCCAATCCCAACAATTCCAAAAAAACAAAATCCAAAAAAGCCATCCATCCAACTCCAAAACAAAAGTCCAAAAAAAAGTCCCAAACAAAACCACCAAACCATCCATTCCATCCAAATTCCACCAAACAAAAAAAAAAAAAAAAAAAATAAAAAAAAAAAAACACTTGAACCAAAACATCATGCAAACCAAAAGGGATTTTCATATGAATACTTAACTGCTTAATGTCTCCAATTGACACTGGGTATTGTCAAGTGTAAAGAAATATAACTGATCATGTTAATTGTGATAACCGGTAATCTGCCGAGGGTTAAGTATTATAAAATATTATAGTTTTGTATTTTTAAGTCTTTCGATCTTGTCAGTTTTCCTGATGAAAGCTGAAAGTTGACTTCTGTTGACTATTTTGCGTAAAAGCGGTTTCGGTTTAACCGAGAGTTTGATGGAGTATTTAGTTCGTAAATGAATCTCTTTTGATTCGTTTTAGAAAGGTTTTATAGTTTTCTGTGCTTTCCGGAAAGTTTTCCCGCGGTTAGCGAAAACTCGTCACGCAGCGCGTACCGGCACGACAGTATAATTGAGAATGAGTTTAATGAAATTGGAGATGTGTTAATGGGTTTATTAATTTAATAAATTCATAATACTAAATAACGTTGATTTTAAGTATAAATCGTGAGTGTGAGATTTAGGTTTATTTGAAAACGGTTATTTTCGCGAATTTCGATAACGGACTGTAGCAGTCGTGAAAAGGTGAAATTTTGGTCAAACGCGAGTTGTCAAGCTATATTTTGAGGTTTAAAGTATTTTTAAATTGATGAGTAAGGTTCGATTGAGTTTTGTCAAAATTTCGTATTTTTCGGTCCGGAGTCGGCCGACAACGGCTCAATTTGGATTTTTGAGCAAATTAAAGAGTTAGGTGTCGTGTGAATAACTCAGGTTTATGGAAAAATGATTTTAGATGCAATAAAAATATTAACTAAGTTCGGTTGGCATTTTAAAGTTATGAAAAATTGTTTTTAAGTGATCCCGACACGAAAAGTTAGACCCGAAACCCTCCCTTGGATCCCTATGAGGCGTGTGCAAGCAAAGGGAATGATGGTCCTTAAAACTGATCTTGTCTTCCTTAGCTTGATGTAAGGTTAGCAACTTTGGATAAATTCAAAACTACTATGACAGAAACTTTGATTATTGAATATCAAATACTATGCGGAATCTAGTATTGATGTTAAGAAGAATAATAACAATTGAATAGCAAACAATGAAACAGTAACAAAACTTTCAGCCTCAATTATATTAACGAACACTCTGAATTAGTGTTAGGGTTTATAAAACCTTGAAGCTCTAAGAATTCTATGGAAAACTGCTATGAGAACTGATGTCTTTTTCTATACCCTAGGACCTCCTTTTATACACTAAGGAGTCCTACACGGTTTACAATACCTTCCTAACTTATCATAATCATTTCTATAATTACAGACAATCATATCTTTTACAAAAATAACTTTAATACTTATCTTTATAGGTACTCTTGTTTTCTACACACGCTTTCTCTTTTTACTCTGTCTTTATCCTCTTGATAGTAGTAAGTCTTCAAGCAGTTGTAATCCCAACCAGTTGTATCTTTATACCAGTAGCACTAACTGACATAAAGACAGTAGTAATTACCAGCAGTACTAGTCTTTATGCTAACAGTTTTAACTTACTCTAGCAGTACTAATTTATACTAACATTAACTAAGTACACAAAACAATAGTAACTTTGTACTAAGCGTGCATTAAAACTAGCATATCCAGACTTCAACCTGAGCATTCCTTAACTTCTACTGGCAGTAGTAACTTCCATAACTAACATACTAATATTTATCCTAACATTAGAAACTAGCAGTGGTAACTTTATATTACTACCAGTAACAAACTAATTAGTATAATTTCTATTATGTACCATGTGCATTAGAAACCTTAAGTGTCCCTTGAAGTCTTTCAAGTCACAACCATCCTTCTCCCTAAACTGAGATGTTTCAGCTTTTGAATCTTCAGTTTCTTTATCACAAATTCTATCATACATACACTAGGATGGTATGCATACAAACCTTTCATATCCTTTCTTACTGTTTTTACTAAACCATAAGCCTTTAAACAACTGATAACAAATTTCATTTTGATGATCATTTTGTGAGTTTCTTTGGTTAACACTATTGGTGAAAGTTTTGGTGTGAGGGATATCTCTTTTCAACCAACATAAAGATGTGGAAATTATCAAACCTTAAAAAGTGAACTCTAGATGAATCAATCAACTTCCAAATGGTCACCCTGTATCCTTGTAACATTCTCCATACATCACTTGTTGTGTCTGGTTCAAACATGACTTTCAAATCTCCCCATAACACTCTTTTAAATTCATCTTCAGGCCTTGTATCATTATGCTTTGCCTTTACTATCCTCCAAAGAACCTCCAAGTCTTCTCTGTCTATTCCTTGTAGCATCCTTATCATTGAAGAGTATCTCTTAGAGCTTCCATCTGCTCTTATCAACTGATAATGTACCAGCATACCTTCTTTATGAAGCTTGTAATCAACAATCACTGGTAGTTTGGTAGCAAGTGTTAGGGTATAACAATCACTTGCTATATCTTTTTATAATAAGAATATTAAATATTTATAAATAATATTAATCAAATAAAGTATATTAAATTAATAATGTAAATTAATTAATATAATTATTTAAGATGAACTTTCGGATAATACTTTTATAATCTATTAATTATAAAATTTAATTATATATAATTTATAAATATATTATAGAATAAATATAAAAAAAATTAATGTTTATAAAATAAATATAAAAAATAAAGAAAATATATATTAAATTATTACTTTATAATATTATATTTAAATTTACCTACTTTAATATTAAAAATCGGAACACCTTCGCGTGGGTATGGGAAATATTCTTTTAATCACCAATGCTTCAAAAACTCTCCTTCATCATCTTCACAAGACATCTCAAACTTCATCAGACTCTTAGTCTTCCTCCATCTTTTGTTTCTTTAGGATTTCTTGCGTTGTTGTTTTTCCTACTCTTTATCTTCCAATCAACTTCTTTCCTTTCTGCTGGCCTTTAGTTGTCTCCTCACTACCTTCTGCCTTCTTTTCTTTGTTTTCCTGATCCTTAGAACCCATAGCCACAAAGGTATTTACCCTCTTCATTTCCTTGTCAAACAAATTTTGAATTTCATCAAAATTCTTTCCCTTCAGCTGTTTGTATGTGTATCCACCCATGTGCTTAAGATAAGTAGACATTTAAGTTCTCTTTTGTGCCTTGGTAGGAGGTCTGTTTCTCTTTTCTTGTGCTCTAAGTGCAGCAAAATGTTTTCTTCTCCTCTCCATCAGTTTCATAAATAATTTTCCTTTTTCCTCATCTATCAACTCCTTTCTTTCTTTTGATTGGAGTCTTTCAGCTAGCAATCTATCAACTTCCATCATAGCTTATGTATTCTCCCATGACTCAATCAATGCTATGTTAGCTTCCTTCTTCTTTGTTCCTTGCTATCCCCCCAAGCTTGCTGTTCTCTTCTAACTCAGCATCCAACTTAGCTTGAATATCTCTTGCAATTTGTTCATCAAGAGCAATTGATCTTTTCTTTTTAAAGGGACTTCAGGTTTAACCATAATACCTTTTCCTTTGTCTTTAGAAATTGAAGGTTGTGACTCTTGTGGAACTCTGAACTCACTTGGCTCCTGTACTACTACCCCTATACCCTTAGGTCTTGTAGTTGTTGTAGCAGCAGTAGTAACAACTTTAGGATTAGCTGCTTTGATTTCAATAAGTGTTTGAGCCAAAGTTAATTCATCAATCTTAGCAGTAGTAACTTCTCCTATACCAGTAGTAGAAACTTGAATTGTAGAAGCAGCACTATCTTCAACACTAGCAGTAGTAACTGCTTCACCAGCAGTACTATCATCAAGCTTTGTATTCTGTTCATTCTTCTCACTAGAAGCAACATCTACAAACACTTCATCATCATCCAATACTCCAGTATCAAACATTAGGTCTTCATTCTACTGTTTATTTACTAGAGTGACCTCAGCATATGCATTAATATCCTCAATACTCTCCCTGTTTTAGATGCATCCTCTCCTGACACCCAAACCAGCATTAGATATTTAACCATCTTTCTGGTATGTACCAAATTTCTTGAATCTTGTAAGCCCTGTGGTCCTCAACTGTCTCCTCTTTTCAAGCTTATCAACCCTCTTCTTGAGACTAGCAATTTCAATAGCCTGATCAGATTTAGCCTTCTCTAAGTCAAGAACCTGTTGTTGCAATTGGGGTAATAAAACCATAGAACCCGTGTTTGCAATTTGGTACATAAAACCATCAAATCAGTTAGTTGCATGCTATCCTCACCACTAGGTTGTAGATTATTGAAAGGTGTGGGTACACTTTCCTCATGCTCTGTCTCATTTTGAGGAACATCTGCCTCCTGTCTCTGAGCCTTCTTAGATGGTTGTTTCTTCTTGGGTTGGGAAGATGAAGATGGTTGATCAATAATGGGTATTTGAGTGGAATTAGTTAGATGATCTGAACCCTCACCCACTTCTTCAACAGGTTGAACCATCATGGTATTAAATAAAGGTGTTATTCTCCTAGAGAAATCCTTTCCAGCTCTTTTCATATTGGCAAAAACTTTCTTTGTGTGAAAGGGATTAACAAAAATCTTCTTGTGAGTTGACATATTACTAAGTTGTTGATTAATGAAAACTTGTAGAAAACGTGGATTTATCAAGAATTTGACTCCTCCATCTAAGTGTTTCACCATTGCATCAAAGATGTACTTAGACAAAATAAACTTTTGATTTGTTGCCAAGCATATGATCAAAGAAGCCATAAAACTACTGAACTCATTCCATGTAGTGGATTTAGCACTTAAGCATTGTTTAATAGTGTGAATGAAATACTTCCACTGTGGAGAGAAAAAAGCTATATAAAAAGTAAGCTTTTGAGAAGGCTTTTCATACCCCATACGTTCCAGTTCTTCAAAAATAGTAGCAGTTGGAAGACAATCAGTACCTTCTGCATCATCCAAGTGAAGATCTTTCCTAATGCTTGACTCCATAACAATAACCCTCTTCTTATCAACTAGGGCTTGTAACTGACGCACTCCGTTAACTGTCTGAACCTTGGCAGTTGCCCAAAATTATTCAATACAAGATGTGTAGATGATTGGATTGACTGTTAAAGCATAATGAACAGAACTTGCTTTCAGGAAATCAATTATCTCTGCAAACCCATCACTTTCTTCGGGTTTTTCCAAGAACGCGACCACATTGTGTGTTTTAGCAAACTTAGGGCTTGACATAATGATGATTTTGATGATCAAAGATGAAAATTGAATTAGGGTTTATGATTAGAGAGTGTTTGAATAATGGAAATCGAATAAAGAAGTAAATGAAACCCTTAATCGAAGTATTTATAAAATCACCCTCAGCAGCAGAAACTTGAACTGGCAGCATTAACATATGCTTAACAGCATAAACAAATACGAGCAACACTAATTTAAGCCTAACAGCATTAACTTAAGCTTAGCAGCATTAAGTTGAAACTGAGCAGCATTAAGAAGAATACACCAGTAATCATTCAATTTTCATTCCAATAAGCAACTTTCATCATCAAATTTGATTCACACAAACTCTCTTTCTGTTTTTATGCTCACATTATCTCTCAATTCTTTTTGCTCACATAATCACTCATTTATGTTTTTATGCACACATCTCTCTTTCTATTTTTAAGCTCACAAAATCTCTCATTTCTTTTGGCTTACCAAGACACTCTTTCTGTTTTTATATGACAGTTGTG
This sequence comes from Tanacetum coccineum, assembly GCA_026074375.1. NCBI lineage: Eukaryota > Viridiplantae > Streptophyta > Magnoliopsida > Asterales > Asteraceae > Tanacetum > Tanacetum coccineum. The sequence continues at coordinate 37,715 of BQNB010053063.1, forward strand.
TACAAAATTCCATCAATTCCAATAAGTTTCATACTGTCCTCCCCACTTCCAAGTGTGTAACCTCTTGAGAGAGGTGGATCAATGGACTGTTTAGATGTAATCTCAAACCTAGTTTGAGCATTCACATCCCCCAATATGGTATCTTGGCACCTGGGACCACTACCTGAACCAATTCCCTAAGGAGTTGATTCATTAAGTGTTGCCATGGATTGGGTCTTATTTGATGTTACCACTGTCCTGCTCTGCTTCTTAGCTAGAAGCAGTAGTGGCAGCCCTTTCCATTCTGTCACCCAACTCCTTATGGACAGCCTCATCACCAACCTTTGTCAGGGGGACCACTAGACTGAGGTATCTTGGTGTCCCGACCTCTTTTGATATGCCTAGATGTGTTTTGATTACTTTTGAACATACTTATGATATAACACATCCTTTCATCCATGCTTTTTGGTTGTATGAATAAGGAACCTCCCCTCAAACAATGCTTCAAGAGATAAGAATTTGAAACAGTTGCAACTTTGGTGCCCATGTCATCTTAACAGCATTAACATTTTCCTAGCAGTAGTAATTTTTTGCCTAGCAGTATTAACAGAAGTCGAATAACATTAACTCTGTCTTTAATAATTATTCAACAACATGCCTCTATTCATCACAAGCACACTAGAAAAGACTAGATACACATGTGGGAATTCATGAGGATCCATATTTATGCATAACCCATGAATAAAAGTTAAACACTGTGAACCAAGACCATTATCTTTCTTCTCAAACATTACTTCAAAAGGTGAAGCATTCAACATCAGGTATTCAACATGCTTTACCTGCAGATGTTAGTTCATAGCCAAATATACAAAATCCAAAACATTTTCTTCTTGACAACATTAACTATGACTAACTGTTTTAACAAACAATCTTAAGTATAACTAACAGTGTTAATTATACTTAGCAGTATTAATTAAGAAAACTAACAGTATTAATTCTTTACAAAACTTTTACAAAAACATAAAGAGATATAGACAGTTAAGGATTCAGCATTCCAATACTTGAGACCAAGTATTGAAATTTGCCTGCATCAAAACCTTTTGTAAGAAGATCTGCAACATTTAAATTAGTATAAATTTTAACCATTTGTATTAACTTTTTAGTGTTGCAATCTCTTATAAAATGATGCCTAATCTCTATATTTTTGTTTTAGAATGTTGAACAGGATTTTTAATAATGCAGATAGTACTGTTATTGTCAATATTAATGACAGTGTTCATGAAATTGTATCCATAATCCAGCAATTGGTTTTGAATCCAAAGTACTTATCCACAACAACTAGCAGCAACCACATATTTAGCTTCAGTTGTAGAAGTGGCAACTATAGTTTGCTTCTTACACTGCCAAGATATCAACCTGTTTCCCAAAAACTGACAACCTCTAGTTGTAGACTTCCTATCTTGAGTTGCTCCAGCATAGTCACTATCAGTATAAGCAACCAGTTCAAATGGAGAATCCCTAGAATACCAAAGGCCTAAAGTTGGTTTGCCTTTCAAATATCTAAAAATCCTCTTGACTGCTAAGAGATGTGATGTCTTAGGAGTAACTTAAAATCTAGCACATGCACATACTGCAAACATGATATCTGGTCTAGATGCAGTGAGATACATCAAAGACCTAATCATAGATCTATAAAGATGTACATCAACATCATCAGCATCTCCATCCTTGACCAAAGGTTTTTCCAAATCAACAGGAGTTGAAGCAGACTTCACATCAGAGTAGTTGAATTTCTTCAAAATTTCAGCTACATATTTGTCCTGACTGATAAATATTCCATCTTCCTTCTGTTGTACTTGTAATCATAGAAAGAAAGTTAGTTCTCCCATAGAACTCATCTGAAACTTATCTTTTATTAGCTTCTTAAAACCAGTACATAACTCCTTGTTTGTTGAGCCAAAGATAATGTCATCTACATAGACCTGTACAACCAAAATATCTCCTTTTTGCTTTTTGATAAATAATGTCTGATCTATCTTGTCCCTTTTAAACCCATTGCTCAAAAGATAGTTAGCCAAAGTTTCATACCATGCTCTTGGTGCTTGATGCAAACCATAAAGTGCCTTGACCGCCTTGTAAACTTTGTCTGGATGGTCAAGATCTTTAAATCTTGGTGGTTGAGTAACATAGACTTCTTCCTTAATGGTCCCATATAAGAAAGCACTCAATTCTTGCTATAGGAGCAAATACTTCTTCATAATCAATACCTTCTTCTTGTCTATGACCCTGTGCAACTAACCTTGCTTTGTTCCTAATCACAATTCCCCTTTCATCTTTCTTGTTTCTGAAGACCCATTTTGTTCCAATGTTATTCTTTCTATTAGGGAGATCCACAAGTATCCAAACTTGTTGAAGTTTGAATTACAGAAGTTCTTCCTGCATTGCTTCCACCCAGGATGAATCAGATAGAGCATTAGCAATGCTTGTTGGTTCAATCTGTGATAGGAA
>BQNB010053064.1:632-40201 GCA_026074375.1 Tanacetum coccineum
TCCAAAGCCCAAGAGCAAAAAGGTCATTAAACAACTCATGCCAGCTTACATAGGTGAATGTCAGCCACAATTTAATAGCTTTCTCCCAATGCAATGCATTGATTGGACATTTATTATCAATGATTGCCATTAATACCCTTTGTTGGATCATGTGATTGTTACCTAGTATGTAACATGTTGAAGTCCACGTGACGTAGCTTGATTGGCCCAAGAAAAGTTAGTGGGTGAGAGTGGAGAATGCTACTTGCTCTAATGAATTAATTTGGGGAGGTGAGACTCAATCGCTGCAACATGCACATCAAACTCAAATTTCATGTCTAATATTTTGTTCTTGGGCCATTGAGTAGTTGTAATTTCCATCTTAGGCCTCATCGTGTCTTGGTAGCGTGTGGATTAAATGTCAATTTGTGGGCCAAAATTTCTTCTCATCAAAAGGCCAAGGCTTTTAGCACTTTAATTTTTGGGCCTTTGTATCTTTTTTATTAGTTGGGCTGAAATAAATCCTGGGCTGAGTTGGTCTTGGGCTTAGTTAGGTAATGGTCGGCCCGACCCTTATAAAGGGTAACGGGTCGGCCCAATAAACAATGAAGGCACCGCCAGACTCTAAATCTCGTGCTCTTTCCAATGGCATGCTCAGAAAATATTAACGACTTCGTCTTGGTCTAGAATAATGAGAAAACTTGATCGAATCGAACCCGAAAATTCTTGTTTTTGCTTTATTTTCAATCCTTAGTACCTGCAAGACATAAAAACACAATACAACATATTTGTGTTTTTAGTCTGATTAATAGTGTTTTCCAGGGTTATAAAGATGTGTGTTTTAGCACACATCACCCTCCTTTGTATTTATCTATGATTGCATGAAACTTAGATTGTAGACCCTTTTGATGTTGCTTCTTGTTGATGAATGTGCGCGTTAGGCTTTAGAAAATTTTGTCTGCATCGCTGTTGATATGTTTAGGAAAACGCGAGTAGTGTAGAAAGGATACCATCGGTAACAGTCTTCATACTACCTTACCCATTATATGGTTGATCCCTCTTAAGTTATTTCACATGCATTTAATATGCTTTTAGGGGCCTTGTAATAGTCTTCATACTACCTTACTTGTGCGTTGCCTTAACAGAATATTAAACAGACGGCGGGTTTATGTAATCCGTTCATGACCTAGGAAATACTTACTGTGGAAAACTAGAAGGGGGGTTGAATAGTTTACCACTTTTGGTTTAAGGTTTTAAAGTGTTTATAAAAATTCTAGGTTCGACTTTATGTGAATTCAACACTTTCCCAATATGAACAATATACTTATCTAAACAATCAATAGGATAGTATGAAAAAATAATGTAAGACAAGAGATAAGAGTAAGAACAATCAAACCAATATGCGAGGATTTATAGTGGTTCGGTAACGAAGCACCTCTTCGCCCTACTCCACTCCTCGAGCACCTAACTTGAGAGTTTTTTCACTATGTCAACAAGCTCCCTTATGGCGGAGAAAACCTTACACAACTTTTGCTTATCTTGATTTCCGACACTAAGCTAGATGTCGAGTTCTAATCTTAGCTAGAACCAATCTACTACAACTTCACTACACAACTTGACTTCACGACTTGATCACGACTACACAACTTCTTCACACCTTAGTTTTCTTCACACCACTACTTCACCAAGCCACTACTATAATCACACCTAACTAACACTACTAGGAAAGATCACCAAGATCTAACTATACTTACAACAATCACCAAGATCTAACAACTACACAACTTTACAAGATTTACAAATGATTTACAAGTTATGATATGGATGCAATAAGATTGCAACAATACACAAAGGTGTAATACTTCTTCACTTGATGATGGAAGTATTCTTCTCTTGCACTTGAGGAAATTGAGCTTGGATCACTTAGAAACAAAGCTTTATGATTAGATGATCAAAGGATTTTAATGAGATGTGTGGGCTGTTTTAGAACAGAAAGAATGAGTGCAAAAGGTGAGAAAATAGTGGGGAAAAGTCCAGTATTTATAGGACAATCTGGAGGAGCGTCAGTCTATGGGCGGTCCCCTTAAATAGGTGGGCGGTCCCCTTAAAATTAAGGGGGCCGCCCGTGTATTTAAGGGGGCCGCCCTAGACTAGGGGCTCCCCAGTTTATCTTTTGTGTAGGGGGGATTTTCTGGAACTTTTCTAGCCGTTTTAGGTCCGAAAATTTGAATTTCAAAATGTTTATTTTGAATAAAACATTTCTTTTAATTGTAGAAAATGTTTTGTAATGTTTATTAAAATGTTTACAACATTTTATAAAAGTGTGAGGTTTGAATAAAAATTTCCTTTTATCATAAAATGCATTAAGCATTTATTTATTCATACCTTTAAGTGATATAAAAATTTACTACTAATTACTTGTTTACGTTTAATTTTACATTGAACGTTTTTATATTTTGTGATTATCAAAACGTAAAGATGTGAAAAATATTAATAATGTTTTTAGGCATTATTTCTATCAACAATCTCCCTTTTTTTTCACGATTACAAAATTTAAACTCATTAAATGTAAAATTATTTTTAAACAAGTATTTAGTGAGTTTTATGTTATTTCTCCCTCTTTTTGTAGAATCAAAAAGGCATCGTCGAGAATTGCTAGTAAAATCAACGAAATAAATGCTCCCCCTTGATATGTGCTCCCCCTCGTTCGAGGGCATCAAGGAATCGAGCAATGGTTTCTTGGCTACAAAAACGAGTTAGAACAATACAAATATTTCTAACATGTAGCAAGAAGGAAGGAAAGATTAAACCTAGATTCAAGTTCAACATAGCTCAGGTAGAGCATATCATGACATTACAAATAGAGTGTACGGTGGTTTAGTGACTCTAGAACATGTTTTATTCATGTATCGTTTGAAGAGAGGCCTATTGTAGTAATGGGTTTGAGGGGAGGATTGTTGGGTGCAAACCCAATCCCACATCGGTAGAATATGTAAACTGAAGATAGGTCTCACACTTATAAATACCCCCTCATTGTAATTGTAAACTTGTATCTAAGGATCTGAGTGTATATGTTTGTACCACGAGCCCGTGCAGGTAAATGCAACGGGTCGTGCATTTAGGCACCGGGTCGTGCGGTTTGGCATATCGTGTGCAGTTTGATGATCGTGCAGTTTGGCACGAGCCTAGCAGTTTAGCTCAGAGCTAATAATATCTCTCTGGTTTGATCCCGTGGACTGCCACGACTATCATAATCGTGGATACCACGTTATATCTTGCGTCGATTATATTTCGCGTTTACTTTTTGTAAGCCTTGTTTGTATTCTTTATTTGTTCGAGTGGTGTGTGCAGGAGACTATATACAACCTTGCAGAGGTCTGTACAAGAGGTTGTGCCATGTGTCAATACCCCTAACACCTTAATGTTTAATGTAACAACCGCCTAACACAACCACAAGATTAGTTCGTTTTTCCCGCATTCTCCACGACTTTACATTGTACCCTCGTGTGAAACTTCCCGCTGGTCACGCCATTTCAGTACTACTTTCGCATAAGCAAGCTTTAAACACCAGTTACCTAGGAACCTACTCTAGTAGATCACAAAATGCGTTGTGTCATTGTATCTCTACCAGGCACAAACTGATGTGGGAGTTTCCTAGGTGGTCATCAGTCACCCCCCTTCGGGACCCCTCGACCTCAATGAGGTCTTCCCTACCATACTCAGACAGCTCACGAGTGACTCTGGATTAAAAACCCCAACTTGTAACATCCCGCCACTCAGACCACAATATTGTCTGCTTTACCTGCAGGCTACATGACTTGCTTATGTGTCCTACATGAGAAGACCTTCCCGGAATGCTCACCCATACCAGCACCAAACTTTCACAATAAGCACGCTTAACTGTCATTTCCTAGGAACCCCACTTACAGTAAACCACAAAACGCGTTGTGTCATTGTAAGGTGAATATTATCTTATGAACCCATCATCTCTCCATTCTCCAGGCCACAACCGATGTGAGATTTGCTTAGGATTCACATTTACTGTCAAAACATTTCACGAACATGGTCGTCTTGCCATTGGATTGAACATAATATAGACTCACATCTATTCAATGGGTGTCATCTTATTTATGTTGATCTTCTTACTAATGGAGCATTTATCATAACTTACTTAAAGAGGATCAGGTACCTGGCTATCATCAACAAAGATATAGGAATGAGGGCAGTATGACAACAATTTCTAAACATGAGTATCATCTTGGAAGCCATATATACTTAATGTTGGTATTTTAAAATTATAATTTATTCTGGTTTTCGGATAAAAGCATTGCTGAGTGGTATCATTCATCCATCGCAAATATTCAGTTGATGAGTCAAATGAGAGTTTGGTTCAATGGATTGGTAACTCTTGACTAAACGTGACCAAATCAGATGCTCATTGTCTGACCTAGGTTGTTGAAAAAGGTAAGTCGACATCCAAAAAAAGTACACGGGGCCATATTTTGTGCCGATTTAAACCTTTCGATAAACACTTGTAAGAACCAAATAAGTAGTATAACTCGATGATAAACCAACTTTTAAGCATAAGCAATAATAATAAATAAGAGGTGAGTTATTTTGCATACTAGTTTCTCCCTGCAATCCAATGGACAATCTTTATCACCCTTACTCAATTACTGGCTCATCCAACCCATTTACACCCAATTTAAATCCATTAACTAGAATTGGCGAATTCTTCATAACCAAAAATTTATGATTTTATCTCAATTAACAGAGCAAGGATTGCTAAAACATGAACAACTACCAGTGACTAATAAAGACATTCAAAATTACTAAAAAATTAACATCCAGAAAAAAGCTTTGGAACAATCTACTAGAAAGTGGAAGTTAAAGAATAACAAAGCCATACAAATTCAACATTAACCAATGAGCTGAGGTTTATTGCAAACTCTACTTTTATTTAAGTTGCACGCATCACGAGTCTGAAAAATTAATCGTCTTTTGAATGTTATTCAATCAGGGGGTTACCGTGCTATTTTTTTACTTTGAAGTTTCCAGAAATTTTGTTGGTAAAGGTTAAACCAAGATTTCTTTTCTTCAAAACAAACTTAAACTATAAACTAAAGCAATGAATTAGATAAATATAGCATTCTTTAACTTTTTGTTAATACAAATAATGTCTAAAAACGTTATTTATATTTTTCGACCTCTCAACGTTTTGATAATAACAAAATGTAAAAACGTTTACAATAAAAATAAACGTTTACAAATTATTAAATGTAAAATTTCATTTATAAGATTAGTGATCACTTAAGGTATGGACAAACAAATTAATTAAGCATGATTAGTGATCAAGAAAATATTTTTCTCTTAATCCTCACTTTTAATTCTACAAAAGTGTTTTTTCAAAAATACTTTTACAAAATATTTTCTAATTAAAATAAAAAGTTTTATTAAAAACTTAAAATTCGAAATTCAAATTTCCCCCCAAAACGGAAGCTTCAACACCAGATACAACCTTACCCACGAAAAGACAAAAAAAGGGAGCGAAGTCTAAGCGGCGGCCCCCTTATATATAAGGGACCACCCGGACCGCCCCTAGAGAGCCGTTGAGATTCCCTGCCTATAAATACTGCTCCATTCCCAGTAGAAAATACCTCATTTGCAACGAAATTTTTAGTCTTTTCTTTCTCTCAGCTCACTAAATTCGTTGATCACTAACATACTTAGATCTTGTTTCAAGTGATCTAATCTCTTCTTCTCATCTCTTCCCTCTCATTCAAGTGCAAGAAGAAGAACACTCGTATTCGTCCAAGAAAACGAAGTGTTTTAATTATGATCTCATTCCTCCTTTCTTCTAAGTACCAAAACTCTATTGTATTTATCTTGTGTATTTGTGTGATTCGGATATTGTGTAGATCCGATAGTGTAGATCTTGTGAGTGTGTATATCTTGTGAAGCGACATTTAGCTTAGTGTCGGAAAATAACGTAAGCGACATGTAAACGGTTTTCTCCGCCTAAAGGGAGCTTGTTGACATAGTGAAATCTCCATGACTCTCTCAAAATAGATATAATGTAGAAACATGTTTGATAAACTTATGATTAATTTGCTAAGTATAGGACAAATATGTGACAATAAGTGTAGAGTAACTTTTTCTGCACATGATAGTAAATCAACTAAGGACGGTAAAGTCATAGGTAAGAGAATATTAGGAAGAAAAGGCTTAAATGATGATAGAAATTATTAAAATAAGCCTAAGGATCAAATTTGTCTAACTACGATTGATGAAAATTCCACCTTGTGGCATAGGAGATTAGGACACGCAAATATGCGTCTCATTCAATCGTTGGCCTCTAAGGAATTAGTTAGAAACTTACCTAAGCTTAAGTTTGATCAACATTTTTGTGATGCTTGCAAAATGGAAAACAAGCTCTCTCTAGCACAAAGCTCAGAATAAGTCTCAACGACTAGATGCTTAGAACTTCTCCATATGGATCTCTTTGGTCCATCCGCCGTACGGAGTTACGGAGGAAACCGTTACACCCTAGTCATAGTAGATGACTACTCTAGGTATACTTGGACTAGATTTCTTAAGGATAAAACCGAAGCTTTCGATCAATTCGAAATATTTAGTAGGAAAATCCAAAACCAATTAGGTGTTCAAAAGGTCAATATGAATCGAACCACGTAGAAATTTGATAATGAGGTTCCATTTGAAGAGTATTTGCGAATCACCAAACGGTATTAACACATAACTTCTCCGGCTCACGTACTTCCTCAAACAAATGCGTGTCCGAAAGGAAAAATAGTACCGTTCAATAATGATTAGACTATGATGAATGAGCAAAATCGTTACCAACAAAGTTTTGTTGTAACAACCGTAGCTACTTCATACATACATTCATAACCGAATACTCAGTTCAGCCAATCTAGGTAAAAACACTTATGAACCCTAAGAGTAGAAAACCTAACACAAGAATTATTTTAGAGTGTTTGGAAGCAAGTGCTTCATTTTGAACACAAAAGACTACCTTACCAAGTTTGACCCAAAGTCATACGAAGTGGTGCTTTTATGTTAATACTAAATATTAAAGCCTAATATACATCCTAAAACAAACCACTAGGGAAAATCGAAGAACACGTAACGTGACATTCGATGAAACTCCTCCACCCTTTAAAGACACACCCTTGGTGATGATGACTTATGAATGAAAAAAGAAGCAATTAAAGGTAACCGAAAAGAAAAACCTAGAAAACGACATTGACATTATGGATGAAACTTTAGAGATTGATGAAATAGTCAACATTAAGGAATCTAGGAACCATCCATTAGAAAATGTCATAGGAAACCTTAACCAAAGAACCCTTAGGTCACAAGCCCAAAACCAAAGTAACTTCTTTTGTTTTATATCAACTATAGAACCTAAGAATGTGAATGAAGCATTAGGAGATGAAAGTTGGATAGTCGCCATGCAAGAAGAATTAAATCAATTCGTTGCTAACGACGTTTGGGAGTTAGTTCCTCAACCTAGGAATATGACAATCATAGGAACTAAGTGGGTATTTAGAAATAAGTTAGACGAGAACGGTATTGTTTCTCGAAATAAGGCTAGGTTAGTTGCTCAAGGCTACAACCAACAAGAGGGCATCGATTATGATGAAACTTATGCCCCGGTTGCTAGACTTGAGTCCATTAGAATATTATTAGCTTATGCTTGTGCCTTAGATTTTAAACTATTCCAAATGGATGTAAAAAGTGCATTCCTGAACGGTTTTATCAATGAGGAGGTATACGTGGCACAACCTCCAGGATTCATTGATTTTGAAAAACCGGATCATGTTTATAAATTAAAGAAAGCTTTATATGGTCTTAAACAAGCACCCAAAGCTTGGTATGATAGATTAAAAGCTTTCCTTATTAAACATGAATATAAAATGGGAATGGTAGATAACACTCTTTTTACTAAGAAGAAAAGTTCAAATCTCATCATTGTTCAAATATATGTCGATGACATTATATTCGGTTCGACTTGTCAAGACATGTGTGATGAATTTGCCAAAATCATGCATGACGAGTTCGAGATGAGCATGATGGGTGAACTTAACTTCTTCCTTGGATTACAAATAAAACAAATGGAAGATGGTATTTTCTTTAATCAATCTAAGTATATTAAAGAAATGCTTAAGAAATTTGGTCTAGAAGAGTCTAAACCAATGAAAACCCCCATGTCCTCCGATACTAAACTCACGAAAGATGAAGAGTGTGAGTCGGTAGATAGTACCAAGTATCGAGGCATGATAGGTAGTTTATTATACCTAACGGCAAGTAGGCCCGATATCATGTTTAGTGTCTGCCTCTGTGCCCGCTTCCAAGAGGCTCCCAAAACCTCTCATCTTGAAGCGGTTAAGCGTATCTTCCGATACATTAAAGGCACTACGCACTTAGGATTATGGTATCCTAAGGGGACCGACATAGAAACCGTAGTATATGCCGACTCTGATCATGCGGGAGATTATGTGGACCGAAAGAGCACTAGCGGTATTTGTACGTTCGTGGGATGTTGTTTGACATCTTGGTTCTCGAAGAAACAAACCGCTCTTGCTATATCCACTACCGAAGCCGAATACGTAAGCGCCAGAAAGGCATGTCAACAAGCACTATGGATGAAACAAGCTCTTATCGACTACGACGTATGACTCGACGACGTTCCAATCATGTGCGACAACAAAGGCGCGATTGACCTTAGCAAAAACCCGGTGCAACATTCTCGTACCAAACACATCGAAATACGTCACCACTTTCTTCGTGATAATGTCCAGAAAGGACATATCTCAATCGAAAAAGTGTCGTCCGTCGACAACATCACCGACATTCTTACTAAACCCCTTAAACGTGAATCGTTTAACTATCTACGTCTTGGTTTAGGAATGATGGAACACATTCCATAAATCATATTAGTCCGCTTCTCCTTCTTCTAGTTTCGATTCTAGTCCGTGTTCCATTCTGTGTCGTGACAACTTGAATACTTCATCCGAAGTACTTTAAGCATTTTTAATTCGCGAAATGCAAATTAAAATGTCACTCCTCTTTGTTAAATTTTCGTTAAAAACTTAAGTCCAAAACCCTTTACTGAGGGCGGCCCCCATATAGGCGGCCCCCCAATATATTTGGGACCGCCAGGAGATATGGGACCGCCATCAGCAGACCATAAAATGGAACACTTAAACAAAAATTTTCAAAACAGAAAAACAAACACCCCCTTATCTGCTGCACTCGACGAACACGACCCAAAACCCACCAAAACTCAAATTCAACCATTAAAACATCAATTGAAGATCAAATCAACACTAATAATCAATCCTGATATCACAAAGATCATCAATTGTAAGTCATTTCATCTATTTTCTTTCAATTTGAGTCTAGGTTTCATGATGAACACCAAAAATTGAAATTGGGGGATGATATGTGAGAAATCACATATCCGTTTTATACAAAAAATGACCCTAAAAAAGATGAAAAGTTAACATATTATGCTTGTATATTGTGCATTTTGTCTTTTGTGATGTGTAGGTATGGATATTGCAAAAATCACAAGAAAAGAGCCAAAACCGGGCAAAAAAACGGACACGGAACGGAAAGAGTACACAAGAGATGGGAAAGTATCAACAATGGTCAACAAAAGTCAACATGGTCAACCTTGGTCAACCCACATGATGACAAAAACCTTGAAAATACCAAATGAGCCCTTATTGTTAAACCTATTTCACCATAAGTCCCTAAATGAATAACACCGTTAGTCCTTTATTATTAAGTGACTAATGGTCGTTAGGTCCAAACTATATAAACCCTTTACAATTACCCGTGGCCCAAAATTAAATCCACAGCCCAAATCCCTTTAACCCAAGTCAACCCTTTTAAAACACGGGTCAAACAATGAAACGTATAAAAAAGAAAAAAAGCGCCAAAGATTTTTACTATTCATCATCTCTTCCAAAAAATTACCATGCATCAAATTAAGTGGGTAAAACCCTCTTATCCAACTTGGCATTAAAGATTCCAGGTACCAAGCTCCATGTCAGCATGAATTACATCACCAAAAGCCAATGATTGGCTCTCTGACAACAAGAATGACACGCGAACAACAAACAAACACACCAAAGGAAGGAATTTGCATTAAAATTAATGTAAAAGAAGCACATGCCTCCAAACAAATGGGATTCCCACGCTGGTAATCCGTGTGCTCACATTCTCATCTAAGGGCTATGATTTGAGATCAATGATTGGAAAGAGATTAAAGGCCAAGATCAAAAGCTGCAAGGAGCGTGTAAAAGACCTAGAACCTTCTCTCTTGCCCTATATAAAGGAGCTGATCCTTACTCACAGAGGGAGTTTTATGTAGCTTAGGGTAGCTTTAATAGTTTTAGCTTATGTAATTTTTTTAGCTTATTGTTTTCAGTTAATGTAATTTCAATTTCAAGCTTGTACTCAGTTTCTATATTAATAAAAAGTTTAGTTTTCTTATTAATAAATTGTCTTTTCATGTTTTACTTTTATGCAAAATGGTTTGAATAAGCTTTTAAATACTATTTCATAAGCTCAATATGTTTTTAAGCTACTAAAAGCTCTCAAATAAGCTTGAATACTAATGGAATTGGATGACTGCTTATAGTATTCAAGCTGGTAATAGTTCTTGAAGGTCAAGAGTTAGGAATAGATTAGGTTATTGGATTAAGCTTAAGCTATAAGCTTAAGCTGCTGTTATAAGCTCTAAAGTGAGCATTCACCTCTGTTTAGCTGAGGTGGAGGTACTCTTCCTTTTTCTTTTCTCATTTACTTTGCTGTCATTAAATTTCCTAGCTGATCTGTTTACTATTAGCTTATTGCTTGCTTAATTCCGTTTAATCTAGCTTATTATAGATGCTAGATATTTATTATATCTAATTGTTAGCTTAGAACTTAATCTGCTTGTTATTTTTAAAAATTAGTGAAAACATTAAAAAAAAATATTAGCATAGTTAGCTAGCTTATTAATTATGCTTATTTGCTTATTGAATATTGTTCATTATGTCTGTTTTTAGTTCTATAGCATCTGGTATCTAAGTTTTAAGCATTAATTCTCATTTTTATAAGCTGCGTATGGATTTGAGGGATTTAAAGGAGTGTTTGGGCCAAGCAATACTAATTCAAGTTAGTACTGCTTGAGGCCATTTAGTCCTTTGGATTCATTTTAAATATCATATTTAGGGTTATAAGATTAGGATTTTAGAGCTTTGTAGGTTTAAATCAAGTTTTTATAAAGTTAGTAAGTAGTTGTTTGAATCTGTTACGTTTAGTTTGTAGTTTAATGTGCATTTTTTAGCTCAAGCTGTTCTAGGTTAAATTTAGTTCTCTCATTCTGCTCTTATTTTGGTGTTCAAATGATAATTGAATCAAGTTTTAGGTCTGCATCAAGTTAGTTTTAAGTTTTGGTAGGTTTTCATAATTAAGTGCACCAGATAAGAAAAACAGACAAAAGCTCTTTTTCAAATCAAAATTTCAGCTAGTAAAAGTTAGAATTATATTTTCAAATTTTGTGCACAAGTAGTTTGTAGGTCACTTTTAATCCGTTTAAGCTTATTTTGTTCTTAAAAGTTCATTTAGCTATCTGTTTTTAGGTCCTAAAATAGCACTTTGTCTTTTTCATTAAATTTTGAAAAACCAAAAATATTGTAATCTGTCCAAGAAGCCTTTTTCATTTAGCTTTTTCTTTACTTTTTTAGATTTCAAACTCTTTTCTGAATGAAGTTTTAGATAGACCTTAAGATAAGCTTCCTAGTGGTATAGGCCAATAAGCCAGAAGGATCCATCTGCTTATTGGAAAATAAGCTCAAAGTTGCTCATCTGTCTGTTTGGTATTCAATTTTAGACTTAAGTGCTTATTTGACTTTTCAGCTTATGGCTTGTTCTTTTTGCTTATTTCTTGCTTAGATTTGCTTATTAGAATAGTTATAAGGTATTGGTAGCTTGTTAGGTTCTAGTTTAAGCTTATTTAAGTTTTCTAGCTAGTTGAGTTTAGTAAGAAGTCAAATTTCTTTTTAGTCTAATCTATCATTTTAAAGCCATTTTCCAGCTTAATTCTTAAGATTCAAAAGATTTGTTTTCACAAAAATTGTTCATTTTCAGCTGTTTTTAAATAGTTGTTTAAAAAGTTTTTAAAAAATAAAAAAAATAGCAAAAAGTTAAGCCATGGGGTTCGAACCCATGACCTAACCTTTAACACATACTCGTACCACAACACACACGCTCAAACCACCAACACCAGTAGGGCTATCTGTTATGATAGCCCTACATTAATTTTATATACACGTTTTTATTTTCCCTTTTAATAAATAAGCCATAGCTTATCATAGAGCTTTTAGGGGCTTATTTGGCCAGCTTATTTTGAGTTAGTATTTTTATAAAATCAGTCATAACTTTTTACACTTTTAGTAATTTTCCTAGAATTTTTAGGATTAATTTTGTATTTTTAAATCATTTTCTTTTATTAAAAACTTTAAAAATTCATAAAAAATAGAAAAATTATCAAAAAAATAAAATTCTTTTTTATAGAATTTTCTTTTATCATATTTTAGGCTTAGGATTTAAATTTACTTTCCTAGGGTTTAAATTTAAGAATTTTATTTTCTAGAGAACGAGATTTGATTCCCGTTCTCGTTTTCTTCGTTTTTAACTTTAAGCACTCTCGGTTTAGGATTTCCTTAGCTTTTTCTTATAATTAGTATTAGAAAAAGTAGAAAAAAAAATCATCTTAGGTTTAATTTAATTTAGGTTTTAATTGTCGCATTTCTTTAATTCCCGTTATCGTTTTTGTGCTTAATTGTTTTACTTTGAATGTTTTATGTGTTTTTAATTGTAGAAATAGATAATCAATTCAAAATCTTTGAAACCAATTCAAATCATTGTCCAAATAAAAACGGAGTTTCAATTTCATAATTCTTGGGGAATAAACGACCCGGTGAACACTTACCGGTTAAACGTACGATATTTTGTGTAGACTTTTACTTTTAATCTTTGTCCTCAAGGATTTCTAGTAAATTTATTATACTTTAGTATTATACGTATACTATTTGAACATTATCAAATTTTCGGCGCCGTTTCCGGGATCGTGTTAAAGATTCTCTCGTTTGAATTTGTCGTGTGATTTGGAGAACCTTTCGTCTTCGAAAGTTACGTCTTTTGAGAAAAATCAAAATAAAAAATATAAAAAATAAAAAGTAAAAAATATTTTTCTTTTTCTTTTTACTATATGTAGAAGTTTTAATAAATAAAAAAAATACAAAAAATATTTGCTCTTCCGGATTTTTTGATTTTTATTTTGTTCTCTTAAATACTAAAATACACAAGCAATTTAATTCTCTTACTAGAGAATTTGTGAATATCCATTAATAAGTTCCCGACCTTAGATTAATAAAAAGTTAAAAAGTAACCGTTTTGTGTTCACTTTACGAAAAAGGCGCACCTCTTTTGTGAAATAAGCTTTGCAAATTTCACTTAAGGGAGTTACCCTAAGTTTGTTGATTATTCGGTGAAACAAAAATATTTTTGTGTATATATTTTCTCACCTTGTTTGTTTTGCATAGTGCATGCGCACTAGAAATTCTAATTTTCCAAATAATCCACCCGTAACCATTCTGAGACGTCGAAATAGAATACTGTGTTGCTCCAAAAGTAGTTCGAACACGAGCTTCGTTACTATCGTTGAAGTTTGCACAATGGCGGAACGAACAATGGAAGAGCTTTACTACGAGGCACCCAAGGTTAAAGGGTATGGAGAGCTTATCGTATACCAAGAAATTAATCGACAGATCATTTTAGAATAAGACGGAATTTGCCTAAAATTAGTTCAAGCTAGCCTGTTTCCTGGTTACGAGAGGGAAAACCTCATACTCATATTAACAATTATCAAAAAAGGATTTCTCGTCTTTGAAGTTTAGGGATGTGCTGAATGCTGTGATTAAACTGATGATGGTTCCATCATTCACTCGATGGGCCCGCTAGAGTTTGGTCGATAAAGAAAGAACCTTCCTAATTCTACCTTGACTTGGAAGATCTCGTACACCAAATTCGTGAATCAATTTTTCCTCCCCTCGAAGACCATCTCACTTTAAAATGAAATCTCTCGTTTTACCAAGATATTCGAGGAGACATTTATGTGAAGCATCGGGAATGATTTAAGAAATGATTAGAGCTTGTCCACACGGATTTACGGAGTTAACTCAAGTAGTTACTTTCAATAACGGTTTAAATGATAACGATCAAGGACTCCTTTAAAAAATTGCCGCGGGGGTGGAATCTTGGAGTAAGACTTATAGAGAGGCTTTGAAATTATTGAGATAAGTCTCAAAACGTTCGTTTATTCACGAAACAAAATCGAATGTTTCTAGGATGAAATACGACTTTAGGGAAGTTCTAGAAGACGGATGAGAGAAATTGATAAGTTGCGACCAAATTTCGATTAGTTGAGATTGTTTCTAAGGAATAGCTTGTCACTACCGCTTCGTTAATCGGTTAAGGAACCTTGCGTTACTTGTGGTGGTGCTCATGCTTATTATAATTGTCCTAATACCGATAGCAATCAATCTAGTGTTTGTGCGGAAACGGGTACTTACAATCAAGTAGCCCCTCCAAACCGTGTTAGTAACCAAATGGCACCACCCGGTTTTTCTCCGGTGCAAAATAGTCAAAATAGGTATAACCAAAATCAAGGTCAAGGGAATAATTTTAATCGGGGAAATAATTTTCATGGAAATCAAGTTTTTCAAACTCCATTTAATCATGCTCTAAATTTTCAAAATCAATGATTTCAAAACCAACCTTCTCAACGTTCACTAATATCATGTTCAAAGGAGATTTTTCAATGAATTTTTTAAGTTACAAGATTCTAATGACCAAAGATAAGAAAACATGATCAGTCCAAATCAACTCGTTTGAAAGGCGATATAAGAGTGAAATTCAAACATACGATGAAGACTCAACAAACCCCCCCCCCCCATTTTCTTGATGAATCAACAAAATGCTTTTCAAAATAATTTGCAAAATATGTTGAGTGGATTTTTCCAAAACCAAG
The DNA here is from genome assembly GCA_026074375.1 of Tanacetum coccineum. Taxonomy (NCBI): domain Eukaryota; kingdom Viridiplantae; phylum Streptophyta; class Magnoliopsida; order Asterales; family Asteraceae; genus Tanacetum; species Tanacetum coccineum. The sequence goes on from BQNB010053064.1 coordinate 15,721, forward strand.
CCTCGACTTCGGGTACTCTTCCGAGTAATCCTATTCCTAACCCGAAAGGTGAGATGAAAGCAATCACTACTCGAAGTGGTGTTGCTTATAAGAGACCTTCGATTCCTACTAACCCTTCTCCTCAAAAGGTAGTGGAACAAAAAACCGAAGAGACAACGGATAAGGAGCAAACTAATTTCCAAGGAAGTACCGCTCACATCCAACCTCCGGATTATACCCCATTCGATTCCCGGAACAGATGTTCGAAGGACTGTACTAAGCGAATATTCCATATCCTTTCGAGACTTAATGATTCAGAAGTTCCGTGAAAAAGCTTCGAAATCAAATGGGAGAAATCTTTCAAATATTTTTCTAAGATTGCGCTTCGACCTTAGCTTCGCGGTGTCGCTTTACTTTTGATGCAAGATTTGCCCCTACTGATTAAGAATTTGCTCCTATGAATATGGAAAAGTTGGTTTTGAAATAGATAAGATACGTTCGAGAGAGATTTGTTCGGCGTTCTCCTTAAGAAGCTTCCCAAAAAAGCTTGGAGATCCCGACAAGTTTCTTATACCATGTGATTTCCCAGGAATGGAGGTATGTCACGCCTTGGCCGATCTTGGCGCAAGCATAAATCTTATGCCTCTTTCCATTTGGAAAAAGCTTTCCCTACCCGAACTTACCCCCACACGAATGACTTTAGAGTTAGCGGATCGATCCATTACTCGACCTAAAGGACTCGCCGAAGACGTTTTTGTCAAAGTTGGGAGTTTTCACTTTCCTACCGACTTTGTTGTTGTGGATTTTGAAGCTGATCCTCGAGTTCCTCTCATTCTTGGGAGATCCTTTTTGAGGATCGGCCGTACCTTAATTGATGTGTACGAAGGAGAGCTTATCTTAAGGAACGGGGATGAACGCTTAATTTTTCATGTCGATAAGCATCCTCAAAAGCATGCAAACGAGTCAATTAAAATGATTAATTTCATTGATGTCTCATGCGAGGATAGTTTTGGAGAAGTTTTAAGATTGAAGAAATCAAATCATTTCTCAAGTGGCAGTACCACTCCTCTTTCTGATTCTCGTCCTAGTCTCGTATCTTTTGAGACTAGCGATTCTCTTCTTGAGGAGTTCACCGATGAACTCGCTCTTCTTGAAACATTTCCACCGGGAAATGAGGATGTTGATTTCGAAGCCGATCTTAGAGAAATTGAATGGTTACTTAACCGTGATCCGTCAACAAATTTTTCACCTACGATTACGATTGATCCTAATCCCGAGAGGTTCACCGACGAACCTGCTCTAGCTTGCTTACCTCCACCGGGAGATGACGAATCATTTCTTAAGGAGGATGTTCAAGAAGAAAATTTTCAAATTTATTCGAACTCTCTTTTTGAATTTGATGACAATTACAACTCTAGTGACATTAATCCTCTTTTTAATGAGATATTAGAGGATGTCGTGCGCAAGGACTCCAATGTTTCTAATTTTGATGAGCCAGTTTTACTTAACACACCTCTTTTCGATGAGGATAAGTGTTTCGACCCAGGAGGCGATATTGATGAGATCAATGCTTTTCTAGACGATTATAAAGACTCGGGGGGAAGACGTTCTTGATATTTTGCATAACACAGACCCATAACTCTCCCCCGAGGTGTTTTTCTGATTCATAAACACAATGCTAAAAGGATGAAACTCTTCTCATACTTATCCTATGACTTTTTTTTCTCTTCGGGAGCGAGTACACCATTTTTGACCTGGCATCTCCGCTTTTCATTTTCTTCTTCTCTTGAGACGGTGCATTTGTAAGTCAAATGGAAGTCTTGCTCTTCTACTTGTTTAGCCCTAACAATGAACAAATACATTCGGTGGGTCGAGTCAAGCTATGTGACTCGCGTCTACCAAAACACAAAAGCGTTGTGGAGGTACCCACCATGGCTTAATCCATCTTGCTTATTTCTTATTTCTAATGTGATGGTGGAGCTTGTTACTATTCGAATTCTTGTGTTTGTGCTTGTGAGTGTTTGTAGGAATGGACCCACATTTTTGAAAGACTCTCGTGTTCGGTGTTTAGTCCGATTCACTCAAGCTTCCTAGCCTTTGCTGCCATTAGTATGGGGAATTGATATCTTAGATTTTTATAGACTTAAATTTATCTTTGTAGCATAACTGATAAAGGATTAAGATTTTTGTTATTATTTCTCCATGCTCGGATTATGCATTTGACTTTTTGAGTTCTAGTATGGGGTTTCGAGCCTTAGACTAGGAAACATTGAGGACAATATTTAATTTTAATATGGGGTGGTATATCTTCGATATGATCTTACCTACTTTTGCCCGTTGTTCTCACATACCCCGCTTTCTCGTAAAAATTTTAAATTTTTTAAGTTTCATATATATATATATATATATATATATATATATATATATATATATATATATATATATATTATCTTTAAAAAAATTGATGAAAAATATGAAAATAGTTGATAAAAATAATAAGTGCTTTGACACGAATGTAGGCTTTCCGTTGGTAAGAACAAAAGTAAATTTTGACCCGATCGATTTTATATCTTAGCTTTTCTCCTTAACGTAAATGAATTGAAAATTGCTAATCTTTTATACAAGGAGCTATAAAAAGCAAGTATAGCTTAAAAAAGTCAAGATTTTGCAAGTTTTCATAATTGATTTTAAATATGCGAAGATCGATTTATTAGGCTAAGTATTCACGAGTTTCTTTAGTAGAAATTTTAAATTGCGAAGAATAAGAGATGATAGAGTAGAATGTAAGTTTTGATGCTAAACATAGAATAGTTGGATTTCTTTAAGGCTCATAAGTGTTAATTGTGGTTTTTTCTCCCATTAGCTTGTTTCGCCTTTATCTAATTGTTTAATAAATAAAGTTGTACAATTTTTTGATTAATAATTAGTTAATGGAATTTTTCTTTAGTTCCTTTGTGATCAAGATGAGTACACATCAGGAATACTTAATTTGACATACTATAAGTATCACATGAATAAATATTTTGCTTATCCCTTAAAGAGCTTAGGTTATAATAGGGGTATAAAGTTGAATTTAATAAGTGAAATTATAGCCTTATTCATTCCTTAAAGAGCCTTAGGGTATATGGAATGGATATTGTTGCTTAATTTTTGTCTTGTTTGTACCTTAAAGAGCCTTAGGGTATATGGTGCAAATAAGATTGGTCCATTTATGTCTTAAAGAGCCTAAGGGTATATGACATGAATGATGCCTTGCTTAAGTAACCTAATAAAAGCCAAATTTTGGTCGCCTCGATGTGGACTTAATTTTGATGACATTTGATCTTTTGAAAAGGGCTAGGAGCTAATTATTGCGTTTTAACCGTTCTGCTTTATTTTTGGAATTAATAAGTATCGAAATAAAGTCTTAAAGAGCCTTCGGGTATATGACTTAAATAAAATCTTGAGATACAAAATTAGGAATAAGGGAGGAAAAGTAATACACAATTAGCTTTTATGAGTAGTGTTAGCATCATAACTTGTATTTTACAATGATCTTGTTTTTAAGCTTGGCTTGGAGAAGTGAAAGTCGGGGACGATAAATTTATCCTTTTGGACACTCTTGTGTTTTTTGTTCCGTGATCCTAAAAGTTATCAATGAATAATGAAAGCAATACATTATGTCACACATGAATAAGTTATAAGTTGGAAATTATGAAAATCATAAAAATGGAAAAATATTTGAAAAATGGAAAACGGGGTGTTTTAAAACTTGTGATTTCTTAATTCTCCCCACAAAAGACTTTGCTACTTTTCAAAGGATTAGTTTGGGGAGGTTTTGGAGTATTTGGTTTTAGAGCATATAACATTGCGTGAGGACACAACAATCACTTAGTTTGGGGAATTTTGATATGTGAGAAATCACATATCCGTTTTATATAAAAATGACCCTAAAAAGATGAAATAATGCAATTTATGCTTGTATATTATGTATTTTGTCTTTTGTGTTGTGTAGGTGCGGATATTTCAAATATCACATGAAGAGGCCAAAATGGGACAAAAACAAACACGAGAATGGAAAGAGGACGAAAAACCAAGGCCGAAGACGTACCCATGCCCTACGGACCAACCCGGGCCCACTTAATGGGCCGGGTCAGCCCAACTCCTAATCTAAATAAGCCATAAACCCTAAATCCCTTAAAAGCCTAAATTCAATTATAAAAAACCCACGAAGGCCCAAGTTATAAACCATGGCCCAACTTCCCTTTTATAAACCCAAGTCAACCCTTTTTATATGACTCGGTCAAACAAACGAAATAAAGAAAAGAAAATGGCGGGAAGAACAGTTTTGCTGTTCACCCTCCGTCCCCAAATTCACCCTGCACCCAAACTTACCCTGCTTAAATGAAACTTAACCTTTCTAGAAGCAATCACGCATGCAATCACGCCTTTGGGAGCCACGTTGGCCATCCCCAGGCCAACCATTGGCTAATCATGCGTGGAGGACTATCAACGGCTTAGATCATTACTTGGAGGGCAAACAAGGATTGAAGGGTCAAGATTAAAAGTAGGGGAGTGTCTCAAGAGGCTAGAAGGTTCCTCATTCTCCTATAAATAGAGCTGGATCACACACAGTAGATCATGGAGTGTAGCAAGTAGTGTAATCTAGTGTAGTTGTAGCTTATTAGTCGTTTTAGCTTATTGTTTTTCAATTAATGTAACCTTTCTTTTCAAAAGCTTGTACTCAGTTTATTAAATTAATAAAAGTTCAGTTTTATTATTGTTAAAGTTAAATCATGTTTTTATCTTATTGCTCTTATGAATTAATAAGCTCATTGATACTCAAATAAGCTTTTATAAGCTACTTATACTACACAATCTTGTTAATACTCAGTTAAGCTTGCAAAAGCTTAACTGAGCTTATCAATGTTCAAATCCACTCCCAAATGTACCACAACTTATATTGGAAGGGAAGCCAGACTTGGATGGGTTTCCAAGACCTTACTAGCTTATCTCTGATAAGCTAAAGCTTTGTAGAGTAGCTCCTTGAGCATTTGAAGCCTTGTTTGTGCAAAGGCTTTAGTAAGTTCTTAATTTCTATTTTATAGCTTAATTTTGCACTTTAGCTTATTTTTGTTTATTGTCTGCTTATTGTTGTTTAGAATAGCTTATTATTGCTTATTATAGTTGTTTAATGCTTATTGTGTTCAGTTATTAGAATAGATTACATTTTATAAGTCTTTGATAAAAAATAGTTAAAAATCCAAAAAAATAATTGCATAATCTAGTAGCTTATAGTTTCTGCTTATTTGATTGTTAGAATATGTTTAATAGATCTTTAATAAGCTAATTACTATCTGGTATTGATAATTTGAGCTTTAATTCTGAGTTTTATAAGCTAAATATGATGTTAGGCATTTTAAAGGGGTGTTTGGCTCACGACAGCACTAACTTAAGTTAGTGCTGTCAAGAGCCATTTGGTACTTTAATTTGAATTTGAATATCATATTTAAGATTATAAGACAAGGATTTAAGGGTTTTGGTAAAGCTAAATCAAGTTTTGATAAGTTTGTTTGTTGAATGCTTAAATCTGAGGTCATAAGCTCAGATTCATAAGCATTTTGAGCTTAAATTTGTTCTAGCTATTTTTATTGATCATTTTGCTCTTGTTTAAATGTTTAAATTGTGTTGAAATCAAAACCTTAAGTCTGCAAATAATGGTTTTGTGATTTGGTTAAATTTATGGTTAAATGCATAAGCAAGCAAATATGTCTAAATGCCATGAATGTTAATTAGTTTTATAACAACTTAGTAAGTAATAGCTTGAATCTGTTAGTATCATTTCCATTAGATATGCAATTTCAGCTCAATTAGTTTCTAGTTGTTTACATTTCCTCATTTGATCTTAATTTGGTGTTAAATTAGTATAAAAGTAAGTATCTTAGCCTGCACTTGTAGGATTTTAAGTTTTGGTTCTTATTGATGTCAATTGCATCAGCAACAAAAACAGACAAACAACCACTTTTAAGCTCATTTATCAGAGGGTAATAATAGATTTTAGAGTTTGATTTTAAGAGCACAGGAAGATTGTAGGGAATACTAAATTTGTTTAAGTTTTGTTTGAAATAAATTGCTTATTAAGTCATTTGTTTTTAAGCTCAAATTTAGCAATTTGTCTTTTCAAAAAACTAAAAGTTAACTCAGCACACTAAGTGTAATAAGCAGTTTTTAACTGACTTTTTCATTGGTAACTTGATTTTCAAACTTTGTTTCAAAAGCTGATTTAAGTAGTCTTTTGGATTAGCTTTCTATAAATACAAGTCTCTTTGCCACAAGGATCCATTTGCTTATTTGAAATTAAGCTTAAAGTTTCCCTTAAGGCCTGTTTGGTATGCAGTTTTTACTAAAGTGCTTATTTGGGATTTTAGCTTATTGCCATAAGTTTTTGTTCAGTTTCTGTCTTACATAACCCCCCCCCGCGCCTGCTTATAGGTTAAAATTGAAGTTGTTGTAGCTTTTAGTCCAGGATTTAGCTTATTAGTCTTTTCATAGAAAAACCAAAAAAAAGTTAAATAGCAAGTGGCTTTTTCATTAAGACTTTTCATAGCTTATTTCGATTTCAAACTCCTTTATGACTAAAGTTTTAGACAGAGCTTAGAATAAGTTTTCCATAGGTATAAGATAGTTGTCCATAAGGATCTGATTTCATGTTTTAAATAAGCTCAAAAGTTTGTTATTAGTCTGTTTTATAACGCACTTTGCAAAATGCTTAATTCTCTTTCTCAGCTTATGATTTGTCATTTTAGCTTAAGTTTAGTACAAAGGGCTTATTAGGGTAATGTTAGGCTAGTCATAGCTTATTTGATGTGGTTTGAGTATAGTTTAGCTTATTAGTAAATTTGAACTTTAAGGAAAAAAAATTAAGTGTTTTGTTAAGCTTTTAAGCTAATTTCCAGCTTATTTTCTAATTTTCAAAAAAGTTGTTTTCACAAAAAGTGTTCATATTTAGCTGATTTAAAAGTTTGCTTTTAAAAGTTTTGAAAAAAGGGAAACCAAGGAAGTCAGGGGTGAGCAAGGCTCGAACCCCTGACCTCAACCTAGTCTCAACCTTTTATAAACCTCAAACACACACACCTCTCACCAACGTGGCCTTTGAGACTTTTACGGCCTAAAGTTGCAATCAATTATTCCTATATCAACTTTTGAGCATCTTTTCTATAAGCACTTCGGTGCTATAAGCCTTATCCCTGGCTGTATTTAGTTCGCTACTTTAGTAATTTTACATTTTTCCTGCATTCTACTTATCCTTAGCTACTTTTAGTAATTTTCTAGGATTTTTAGCTTAAAGGTTTATATTTTTCGTGAATTAATTTTGTTATAAACTTTAAAAAATCATAAAAAATAGAAAAATAATCAAAAAATACAATTCTTTTTTAGAAAATTCTCTTTTAACATTTAGGACTTAGGAAAATTAGATTTGCTTTCGTAGGGTTAAAATTGCAAAATTTTGGTTTTAAAAAGAGCAGGGAATGAAACCCGTTCACGTATTTTAGCGTTTTTAAGCCCTTGGCACTTCCGTTTTGGTCGAGTTTCCTTTGGTCTAGCAATTTTAGTCAATTAAGAATTAAAAAATTCAAAAAGATTTTTTTATGAAATTTAATTTTTGATAATTTAGGTTTTAGGATCACGTTTTAGGATTCCCCCCGTTTGCATATTTAGTAAATTTGTTTTTTCCCTTAATTGTTTTTAAGTGTTTGCCTTAATTTTCCCGTAGCTTTAGAAATCCAATCATAATCTTGTTCCATTCAAGCATCGATTATCAAAACGACTCTCGACTTTCAATTGCATTCCTCGTTGGGGATAACGACCCGAGAATCATACTCCCGGTTTACTACAATTGAGATTTTTTTGATTCTTATCCTTATATTATACATATTTATAAGTATATTTTATATTTATATATATATATATATATATATATATATATATATATATATATATTATAATAATATAATTATAATATATAGATATATATATAAAGGGTTATTTTCAGATTAATCAGATACAAAAATCAAACGATTATTTTAGTATAAAATGCTTTTATCAAAATGGGGGATGGGGGGGGGTATTGTTTCCTATGGAATTAAGAGCGTTGCGAGACCTTCTTTGCTCTTCTTGCCTTCTGAAAATTGACTTTTGTGGTTAGGGTATCAAAAATATGTTCAAGCACACCCTAAACTCGTGTTTAGGGATTTGTATTTGTAGTGTCTAGAAAAACATCGATACGCGGTATTGGTTGAGGTTAATACGGCATATTGGGGGTTTCTTGGAGTAAGGATCATGTTCATTATCTTCCAGAATCTTCTGGATACGGCGTGTTGCTATTTAATTCTTCGTGGTTTCTAGTGAAGTGCAGGAACAGATATGTCGTATATTCCTTGATGGATACGGCGTATGGATTATCATAATAGTATCTTGAGATTTATTCGTTTAAGCTCCAAAATGAGTGCCTTTTTGCATAACTTCACCAATTACTCTATAATTACTTCAAATACCAACTTTAAGCAATTATTATACAAAATAGGTAAGAAACATGGGATAAATGATGCTATAAAAGTGACGTTATTTGATGTCATCATTTTCACATACACAACGAAAGTCTTATTTGGGAAAAACGTGTGTCTTGTAGAGATCTGTCTTTCAGGTTTCTTAGCATAGCTTTTATTTTCTATGGGTATGTATCTCTTTGTTGTATTAATAGATTGTATCTTAGTATGAGAATTCACCACTTTCAAGAGGTTTTTTATACAATCATCATAATTTTCATTAAAGACACATTTCTGACATGTCGAGCAGATAAAGCATTTGGAGTCTAAAAGAACTAGAACTCATAGAGTGTTCTGCTTTGGGCACATATGTTTTCGTTACATAACTACACTTATGTGTAGGCCAATTCTTAGTCCATTTTTGATTCATGCTCCTAGGTTCTACTCTTACTTGTCTTAGTAGGTTTTCGCACTCTCGTAGAAGATAAACGCAATGTTATAGAATTCACATCTTTTTTAGTGTTGGCATGAGGTTGTGAAACATTGATTGGTTTTGTCCTAACCCTTGCTTTAACTTGTTTGTTAGGCACAAAGTTATCTTCCATATAATTCTTAAGAGGGTTAATCCTAAACATTCTTGGGGCAATCACATTAGCGTTTGTCACAACTTTAGAATCGTGTGTTTTGGGTACAGAGTGTGAAGTGTCTGGTTTTGTCAAATCAATTGCCTTAACAATCTTGGGAATAGACTAAGTATTTGAAAATTTTAGTCGTTCAAATTGAAACGCAGTTGGTTGTCGAACAACTAATTGGTTTATAAAAGGTTGCAAAGGCGGTTTCCCCAAGATTGATGGTTTTGGAAACTTAGTATTCACACTCATTAGAAGGACCTTTTGACTAAATGTTTTATTTCAGAAGACTGGTGTTAACTGTTCCTCTTAACTTAGCTTTTTCATAAATCATCATCGTTAAGTTTTTCTTGCAAAGAGTCAGTTTGATTTTTGTTTGAGACTCGTGCTGTTTTGATAAATCAAATAGTTCTTTGTAAATAGCCTTAAGATGTTCATTCATTTTTTCCATGGACATAACCTGAAACTCTAAGGACACATTATCATCATCAAGTTTCTAAGACAAAGGATCAATGGTATCCGATTCACATTGAGTATTCATACTCTGACCCTTTAGATCTCCTAACTGAGCTTCCAACCGTTCGATTTGATGTTGCATGTTGTTATAAGCTTTATCATACAAAATTTTGTCATATTTGCATTCTTTATATTTTTTGTACCAATCATTTCATAGTTTTGCAAATTCATTTTCCCTTTTGATGATACAGTTTTCAAACTTTTCTTTTGTAGGATCAAGCTCAGTTCGAAGATTAGATGTATCAACAAACAGAATAATGTATTGCAAGCAATTAACATAATATCCAGACCGAGCAACTACACTTAAGAGACCTTCGTTTTCATGTCCAAAAACCTTATGTTTTATCAAGAGATTCACTAGCTTCTTTAGCAATAGATTTTGAAGATCTCCGAACAAAATTACGCTATTCCTTTCAAAATTGCATTTTCAAAATTTTGTACACTATTCGTCCAGATTTGTTAGAACGAATTTTATTAGCAATTTCATCTTTTAAAAATCTTTTTCGAACCTCTTGATAAATGAAAATGACGCAATTATTATATCTAATGACATTTTTTGCTTTACAACTGCGTTGAAGAGTCACAATGGGTGCCTTTTACATCATTTTAGACAATTTTCCAATGCAACACTTGGGATAGAAGTATTGTTCGTAAATTATTCATCAGGTATCAAAATTGGTTTGGAGATTATGTTAGAAACACTGCCATTTTGGAAGTGTTTGAAAAATACAACTGTTCACATAACATAGCCTTTTAAGAAACAAAAACCTCTGAAATTTATTAATAGTTGCATAATTTGCAGGTTTTATTTATTTGTTTAGTTGTTTCATTTTCAAATGACTCTTTTGAGCAAGTTGAAGTGTCTCTTTCGAATCATACATAGCAGGAGGATCATGCTTATCTAATAATACTTTCCAATTATACAAACTTTGTTTCTTTTTTTAGATTGCTTGAGATAAAAGGGATTTTGATAACCAATGGCCATTTTATGTTTAGTGTGGTAAAACAAGTCTGGCTTAGGTGAAAGCATATGCATCATTTGAATCAATTGGCCCATTTTAACCAAAATGTTATCTAGTTCCTTTATCTTTTTCTCAGCCTTAATTAGTTTATCAAGAAACTCATCTTCGCATGTTTTGAAATCATCCTTTAACTTTTTCCTTTCTTCTTGAAGATAGGTAACAATTGTTTTGTCTTTTAAAATCTAGTTACTTAAATTTGCAATTTCCTCATCAAAGTCATTATTTGTTTAGCAGACATTAAGTGATGTGCATTAATCTTTTTTGTAAGACATTGTTCTTGATAAACTGACTTTTAATATAACTTTCAAGTTTATCATATTTTTCTTGATTGATTTCAAAACATTTTTCTTCTCCCTTATATCTTACAAGCTCAGTGGTTAAATCAGCATTTGTGTCACACATTTTACGATTGACCATGTTGACTTTCTCAACATCAGTGACCAAATTATTATATAAGACTCAAAGATAACAGATGTGTTTTTCCTCAACAATTGTAGGAATGTTGTTCTACTGTTCCTGCATATTAATTTCCACACTAGTTCACAATAATAACATACTGTTATTTTTTATTGAACCGAATGTGGCTCGGTAATAGGCTCAAGTAGCTCAGTATACTGCTCCTCTTGAGTAAACATATTGAATATCTCATTATCATAAAATTTTCATAACGGTGTACCTCAGATGATCTATATGAATCATAAACGGGAGCTTTGTCAGTCCGAGTACCTAATATCGATGCTTGCTGCAAATTAGTCATCAAGATGCAGTTTGCATTGACTTCCTCAATCTCATCAATATCACATATAGTAGTCATTAGATCAAATTCCTCAGCTTGTAGTTGGATCCTTGCTTCTTCCTTTTGAGCAATCAAAAACTATGTCTGAAGATAAGCAGCATCCCTTCTCCTTGGTCTCTATGTGCAGTTCCTAGCATAATAACCCAGTCCTCTGCAGTTGAATCCCTTAACCATAAGTACAAGTGCCATGTTCATCGTAGTTGTGGGATCGAAGATGTCTTTAGGATTTGGCATTGGTTGTTGCATGTAGTTTGTGTTGAATGATGGTTGTGGGACATAGTTTTGTTGGGTTATGGATGTTGCATGTAGGTAATCTGTGATAGGTAATCTGGGTGAAACACTAGATAATTATAGGGATTTTGAGAATTTTCCATTAGTGCAAAAGGATCATGTGTCTTTAACAAATAAGTTGGTCTGCCCTGAGTTCGTTTACTTCCTTCTGATTTATCTTTAAGAAGTCATGCAACTGATTATAGTCTACTTGATGCAAATCCTTTTTCTAACAAACAATAGTGATATGATGTTTCCATTCTAGTTGTAGATTGTTGAGAAACTTGATATTGCTGGCTATCTTTTCTTAGAAATGTTTGTTTCGTTTAAAATCATTCATTTGCTTTGAGAAATGATGATAATAAGATTCAATCGATTCCCCATCTGTAGAAGTAAACATTTCCTATTTATTAAACAGCTTAGCCTTTTTCTCCTGAGCCTCAATATCAGAACCTTGCATCATTTGCTGATCACGTAACCAGATTTCCTAAGCAGTGTCACAACTATCTACTGAAGCATAGATGTCTTCAGGAAGACCAATAAGAATAGTCTGTATTGCTTGATCATCATCTTCCATCTACTTTATTTCCTTTTTAGTGAGTTCTTCATCAGTATGTTCATGAAAAGTTATTAATAATAGAATTGTAAAGCAGTTTCCTATTTGCTTTGCTCTTTGCATAACGAAGAAGAGCGGTAGACCATGGAACATAGTTATCGTTATTAAGCATAGGAGGACGGTTTTCAGAACCAGTAGCACAAATGTCTTGTTGAGTTGACATTGCAAAATTTATGTGAAATGATATTATAGGATTGATTCAATGATTAGTGAGAGTTGTGTAATTGTGATGTTGTTTTAAGTGTTTTTGAGTTGTGTTTTTGTTGTTGTAGTTTAGAGATTTGTTTAAAGAAAGATGATAAAATTGCCTGAAATGATGGATCAAATCGCTAGATGAATGTTGTCAAATTGATGGATGAATGTTGTCAAATAGATGGATGAATGTTGTCAAATGGCTGGATAAATGTTGTCAAATGTTTGGATGAATGTTGTCAAACATCAGGATGAAAGTTGTCAAACGTCTGGATGAATGTTGTCAAACGTCTGGATGAAAGTTGTCAAACGTCTGGATGAATGTTGTCAAACGTCTGGATGAAAGTTGTCAAATGTCTGGGTGAATGTTGTCAAACTTCTGGATGAATGTTGTTAAACGTCTGGATTGAAGTGCCAAATTGCTAAATTTGAAGTGTCAAATTGCTAGATTTGAAGGGCCAAAATGCTAGTTTATCGTGCCAAACGTCTAGTTTATCCTGCTAAACCGCTAGTTTATCCTGCCAAACGTCTAGTTCATCCTGTCAATCATCTAGTTTATCCTGTCAAACGACTAGAAGAACAAAAAAAACAAACGAACCAAAATACAAAAAACTCATAATTTTTAACGTTTTTTCTTGAAATTTTTTGCAAAACTAACTATATAAGCTATTTATATCATAAAAACCTTAACCTTAATGTTTTTAACATCAAAATTATTATTACTTTTTTTGCATAAAATGACTAAAAATGCTTCGATTTCTTAGATTTTTCAAGTAAAAATTCACACAAACAATCATGTAATCATCCTTGAGCTCTTGATACCACTTGTAACACTAACATCATTCACACACAAAGTAGAGAAGAAAGAAATTCTAGACATAGAAAGAGATAGAGAGAAAATAGGTGGATGATTCTATAGAGAAAATGAGAACTAACACCCTCCTAACATGCTAGGAGGGTGGTATATATACTACAAAATGAGTCGTGCCCTATAGGGCTTTCCTTAGGCCTTCTTGGGCCGAATATAGTGACGCTTATAGTCTTTAAGCCCAAAACAAGCCCAATTCGCTTATAGAATTTGTTGATAAGAAAATAATCCTAAAAACATTACAAATATTTTTTTCACATCTTTACTTTTTGAATAATCTCAAAATATAAAAACGTTCAACGTAAAATTAAACGTAAACAAGTAATTAGTAGTAAATTCTCATTTCAACAAATACATCACTTAAAGGTATGAATAAATAAATGCTTAATGCATTTTATGATCAAATGAAATTTTTATTCAACCTCACACTTTTATAAAATGTTGTAAACATTACAAAACATTTTCTACAATTAAAAGAAATATTTTATTCAAAATAAACATTTTAAAATTCAAATTTTCGGACCTAAAACGGCTAGAAAAGTTCCAGAAAATTCCCCCTACACAAAAGACAAACTGGGGAAGCCCTAGTCTTGGGCGGCCCCCTTAAATACACGGCCGACCCCCTTAAAATTAAGGGGACCGCCCACCTATTTAAGGGGACCACCCCTAAGTAGACGCTCCCCTAGTTTGTCCTATAAATACTGGACTTTTCCTCACAATCTTCTCACCTTTTGCACTCATTCTTTCTGTTCTAAAACATCCCACACATCTCATCAAAATCCTTTGATCATTTAATCATAAAGCTTTGTTTCCAAGTGATCCAAGCTTAATTCCTCAAGTGCAAGAGAAGAATACTTCCATCCTCAAGTGAAGAAGTATTACACCTTTGTGTGTTGTTGCAATCTTATTGCATCCATATCATAACTTGTAAATCTTTTGTATATCTTGTATTTATGTGTAGTAGCTAGATCTTGGCGATCTTTGTAAGTATAGATAGATCATGGTGATCTTACCAAGTAGTGTTAGTTAGTTGTGGCATAAGTAGTGTGGTGAAGTGAAGTCGTGAAGTTGTGAGGAAGTCTTGAAGTTGTGAAGAAGTTGTGAAGTTGTGAAGTCGTGAAGTTGTGTTGTGATAGATTGGTTCTAGCTAAGATTAGAACTCGACATTTAGCTTTGTGTCGTAAATCGGTGTAAGCAACGTTGTGTACGGTTTTCTCCGCCATAAGGGAGCTTGTTGACATAGTGAAGAAAACTCTCGAGTTAGGTGCTCGGGGAGTGGAGTAGGGCGAAGAGGTGCTTCGTTACCGAACCACTATAAATAAGAGGTGCTTTGTTACCGAACCACTATAAATCCTTATGTTGTGGTTTGATCTTTCTAACTCTTATCTCTTGTCTTTCATATTTATTTATTTACTCAGTAGTATTGTTCATATTGAATTAACATAAAGTCGAATCTAAGTTTTTATAAACAAACTATATATTAAATTAAAAAGCGGTAAACTATTCAACCCCCTTCTAGTTTTCCACATTTGGTATCAGAAGGCACGTCAAACAAGATTTTTAAAATAAACTATGTTTTAAAACTTGAATCGATCTATGGAATCAGAAAAATATTAAAAGGGCAATCTATGCAAAGACCACCACTATTTGAAAGTGATGAATTTATTTATTGGAAAAATAGATTTGAAACTTATGTGAAATCAAAAGATCTAGATCTTTGGCATATTATTACCTATGGTGATTTTCCTTCCATTCAAAATAATCCCGAAACTAAAAAGGATGAAATTGCACCTTTTGATAAACAAGGTGACGATCTTAACAAGAGACTAGCAAAAAATAATGAAGCTAAAATGGTAATTTATAATGCTTTACCACGTAAAGAATATGAAAATAATTTATGTGTAAAACCACAAAATAAATTTGGGATACTTTATTAATCACTCACCAATGTAATAGTCAAGTCAAAGATAGAAAATAGATCTTTTTGTTCAACAATATGAACAATTTACGATTCCGGAAGAGAAATCGATAGATAATGGATTTGTTAGATTTAATACTATTATTACTAGTCTAAAAGCATTTGATGAAGGTTTTTCTAGCAAGAATTATGTTAGAAAATTTCTTAGGGCACTTCATCCGAAATGGCGCAAAGGTTACGGCTATTGCAGAGTCAAAGGATTTAACATCACTATCACTTAATGAACTTATTGAAAACTTGAAGGTTTATGAAGTGATAATAAAGAAATATTCTGAACTAGTCAAAGGCAAAAGAGAACAAAATAGATCTCTTGCCTTGAAGGCTAAAAAGGAATATAGTGATGAAGACAATTCGACTTCCGATAGTGAAGACGAAGAATACGCCATGGTCGTGAGAGACTTCAAGAAATTTTTCAAAAGACGAGGAAGATTTGTAAGACAACCACACGATGAAAGAAAGTCATCCCAAAGAAATAAAGATGACAAGAACGACAAAAGCGAAAGAAAATGCTTTAAATGTGGAGATCCAAATCACCTCATCAGAGAATATCCAAAATTATCAAGAAACTATAATCAAAGAGCCTTCGTTGGAGGAACATGGAGTGATAGCGATGAAGATGAAGAAGAAAAGACTAAGGACGAAAAATGTCATATGGCTAAAACATCCAATGAGGTATTTTCTGAAACCGAATTCTTTAGTGATGACCTATGATCGTTAGATGAAAAAGACTTAGACAGTGAGTATGATCGATTATGCAAAGTAGGTCTAAAAGTCACAGCTAAAAATAAATCACTAAAACTAATTAAAAATCAGTTAGAAAATGAAGTACTCGAACTAAAAAATAAACTATCTAAATTAGAAAAAGGTAAAGAAGCTAATGGAGAATGTAAAATATGTCAAGACCTTAAGTTTGAAAATGATAAGCTTAAGTAAGAAATTTTTAAGCTTAATCAATTTAATAATAGTAGTCACTCACTTAAGAAAATATCAAGTTTTCAAAAACCATCCGGAGACAAATCCGGTATAGGATTTAATTCGACCGAAGCGTCAACAAGTGAGACAAAACAAGTAATTTTTTGTAAAATCACAAGAGCTTGAACCCAAGCCTATTAGAGAAAAATTAGTAGAATCAAATTCGAGTCCTAGACCTAAATATATACTTTTAAACAATACTAAAATTCCCATTGCAAGCGACAATGAAGTAAAAAGTTTTTATAAACCTTCCTTAAAACCCGGAGTCGGATTTGC
This sequence comes from Tanacetum coccineum, assembly GCA_026074375.1. NCBI lineage: Eukaryota > Viridiplantae > Streptophyta > Magnoliopsida > Asterales > Asteraceae > Tanacetum > Tanacetum coccineum. Next base: position 32,360 of record BQNB010053064.1, read on the forward strand.
CAAACCCAAAACTAGATCTAAAACTCCTCCTCCAAAAAGAACTAATAATTCTCAACCTCGGTCTAAAATAGCACAACCAAAGAGAGATCAAGGTAGACAAAATTATTCTAACATAAATCATTCAATGTGGAATTATTCACAACAACCAAGTTTTACTCCATGGGGAATGTGTTCACTGTATATGTATCCGAATCAAATGCAACCTATGCAAAATATGTTCGGCACTAACAACTTCGGACCCATGAGATGTTGGGGACCAAATGGTTGAATTGTTACAACATTTAGGTTGATCTATTTATGAACACTCTTTGGTATCCGACAAGTGGATTGAATATTATCCATTCTCAAATTCTATGACGGGGTTACCAAAAGATTTCACCTTTAAAGCGTTTTCACTTAAAGATGTTGAAGTAAACACGATGCAAGCAAAGGTATGTCTTATTTCCCATTCATTTAGAATGTAGGTTACTTGCTAATTGTTAAATAATTATGTGTCAACATGCTACAAGCACTATTTGCTAGACAAAAGAGTTATAGTCAATAGAATACAACTTAAGCTTGAGAAAATAGTGTAGTAACTAGAAATGCCATTTGAAAGTTATCTAAAATTAAGTAAAAAGCATGAAATTGCTTATGTTGAACTTTGATCTCACGTAGTTGAATTAGGATTCTCTACGTACCCCTATAAAATGGGAAATATTTTATGTACACATGCAGTGAACTCATGTAGAAGAAGAAAAGTGAGTTAGTGGGTAATAATTAACATACAAGTAGGATTAGTTTTACAACATACTCAAGCGTCGGAAAGGCATGACATCAAAAGACTATGGATGAAACAAACTCCCTTCGACTACGACATCTGCCTCGACTACATGTCTACAATGAACTACGTCTATGGGATCCGTCTTATCAAGCATTGACTCCATTATATTTTTTTATCATCATGTATTAATCATCTCTCTTCACACAAACACTTTAAATCGTGACAATTAATTATTTCATCTGAAGTAATTAATTTATTCAATTAACAAGAAGTTTATTGAGTTAAGAAATTGCTTAAGAAGGATATATACCCGAATAAAGTATTTAGAAGCATCATCCTAGTAAAGCATAAAGCTTTTTAATTAAGAAACTTAAAGATTCAAAAGATGAATATCAAGTTTAGGGGAGGATTGTTGGATTAAAAGACTTCTTAGTGTTGTTGAAGTTACTGCTGCTAGTTATGGTTTCTACTGCTGGTGAAGTTCAAGGAAAATATTCTAAGTGGTTAATACTGCTAGTGTAAAAGTTAAGACTGCTAGTGAAAGTTACTGCTGCTCAAGAAGTTCAAGGAAAATATACTAAGTGGTTACTACTGCTGATGTAAAGTTACTGCTGGTTAGTATAAAGTTAATGCTGCTGAGAAAGTTGAATACTACCGGTATAAGTTAGTTACTGTTAGTTCAGTTAATTATTTTTTTTAATTTTAATTTTTTTTTTTATTATAGTTGCGTATGTGATATGGATGAGATATTTTTGTAAAAGATACGTATAAGTTATTTGTTTAGAAGATCATGATAACTTAGGAAAATATTGTAATCCCATTAGGACTTCTTGGTGTATAAAAGGAGGACATAGGGTATAGAATTCTATGTATCAGTATCAAAGTATCAAATCGAGTCATTCATAGAATTATCATAGCTTCAAGGTTTTGTAACCCTAACACTATTAAGAGTGTTCGTATTATATTGAGGCTGAAAGTTTGGTAAACTATTTATTATTAATCTTATTCATTACTGTTTCATTGAAATTCTTCTTAATATCATTGACTAGATTCCGCATAGTCTTTGATATTCACAATTAAAGTTTCTATCATAGTTGTTTTGGATTTATTCAATACAACTTAGCCTTATACAAGCTAAGACAAGGTATATTCTAGTGGATCAACAAAGAACCAAGTTTTGAAAACCTAAATTTCCCAAAAATAAAAATTTTTGTCAAAATTACGCGAGTCGATCCGCGCATCAGGTGGGCATGTGACCGACTTTGGGCATATGACCGAATTTGGGAATCTAATAATCAAAACAAGAACACCAAAGAAAATACAACGCTTAATCCTAAAACGATCATTAAAGATTCACTAAAATGTCAAAACGGCTATGGAATTTGGATTTTAATATTAAGTGATCATGAAGTATATTTGGTATCCCTTATTTGAGATTGAAGTGGGTTTCACAAAGGTGTCTACTTATTTCATCATTGAGACTTCCTTCTACAATCTACCCTTTTTCCTTAAACCCACTCTATCGATTGATGACTTGCTTGAACATATACAGTTATGATTGAGACTTGAATTATCTAGTTTCCAATAGTCGGGGTGGTTGGTTGAAGACCTGGTTAACTATCACTTAAAGGAGTTATGTTGTAGTACTCAGTGTCACACGCAGATGCCGATGTGGATAATTTCAAGAGGTGTTGTACTTTTTTATACTTTCGATGTTGGGTATAGGGTATTTAGAGGCTTTCTTCTGCACCGTTCTTCATTCAACAACATTGCAAGCTTAAGTAACAAATTTGGGGAATCTTACTCCATTTTCAAGTTTGGTATATCAGGTTTACTTCACCATGTAGTCACAGCAATAGCCGACAGAATATGAGGTTGGTAAGTTAGCCAGAGAGTTTAAAGGTTGAGATGTAATCAGCAATTCTCACAGGATATTTGAAACTACAAGAACGTTAATGGTACTTCACAATCTAAGCAAAATCTTTCAAAATCCTTCAATGACTTTCATAACTTTTCAAGATTGTTTCTTATGACAAGAACTTCTCGAGTATATGGTCGTACACATCAATGATGCTTCCGAGAGTTCAAAACCATCATGGGGGAATACGTGTACTTGATACTTTGATGTAATCAGGTCAACTTCCAGGGGGGAGTAGTATATACTACTTCACTTAGTATGGTGTGTGAAGTATTCTGTAAGCGTGAGAAGATTTGTTGCTGATTTATTGCATGTTCCCCCAAATAGATATTCACCAAGACCAAATGTTATGATATAGTATAGAAGCAGTATTAGTTGATATAAGATGTACACATGTGAAGGATGACTCTTTAAATGTCAATTGCTCACACTTGGGACATAGTTGACTTTGTTGTAGCAACTCACATCAGCACTATTCTGGAGGAAGAAAAGTGCATTTCCGGATTTTAATTAATTCTAGTGCTACGGTTTCAACTTCGAGAAAGGGATAAAGTGTGTACCTCAGGTATTGGAGGATTCTTCTACAAAATTCCGCTGTGCACTCTAAATGTCAATAATAGAAGATCGCCCGAGCCACATCAAAGTTTCAGAATCTGCTCTAGATAAGGATGTTGGTTTGGGGGGAAGCTGATCAGTACTCGCTAAAAAGAGTCTATGAGTCAAGCTTGTCAAGACTATGCTGCATGAATTGGGGGAAGTTAATCAAGTCATGCATTATATAATGTTCAAGAACAAGTCAAGACATACGAAGATACCAAGCTAGAGTACAAGTATTAAGACTAGAAGACAAAGACGTCATCTTCAGCATTAGAAGCGCCTTGGATGTCAATATATTATGTTGTATTTGTACTTATTAGGAACATTGTAAGTAATTTCGTATGCCCACATATTGGGGGAAGTTTGTTAGCCTTAAAATATGTCGGCTAATACAGAATTACATTAGTTTACATTAGCCGGACACGCAAGGACTAGAAATGTCAAGTGTAGTAAGTAGATCGTGTCTCGAACTATATATACCCTCCTATACTTCCATAGGGGGGTGAGGATTCATATTGTATCTCATAAGTGTATGTTGTTTCTCTCTCTAGAAAACACACACACTCTTTCCTTTCTTTCTCTAATAATATGGCTTACTTTCATTTATATCCTCCCCGACCTCTGGATCGTTAGTTTTAGGCTTGAACCTTTATGGGTAACAGAATATACAAGAATATACACTAATCTAAATTGCACAAATCCTGGGGGTTAGATCTAATCTAATGTTAAAAACAAAAATATTAAACAAAAATCAAGATTAATTTTCACTCCTCGGCAGCAGCGCCAAAAGCTTAATATGCTATCGTTGTATGGTATATTTAAGATGATTCAAGTTTTAAATTTATATTTTGCAGACTAAACCAAAAATAACACTTTAACGGGCAGTGTAGCCGATCGGTAGTAGTTTCATGGAAAGTAAAGTGTCGAACACTTGAGTGGGTAAATCTTTGATTTAATTTTTTCCCTAGTTATCTCCCCCCCCCTAATCTATGTTAATTCTAATCTATTCTAAACCTATGTCAGTCTAAATCCTAATTCTAACGGGAAAAGGGGGTTTTTAGCCTGAGAGACTGGCATAGTTTGGTTGGTGACTACAATCAATCCAAGGGACTTTAACCCACGTAAGCTAATTAAACGAAAGATAAAAGAGCGGTCGAGCCTTATATAAGAAAACTATATTAACCATTATTAATCCGATTAGAAAGTTAGTTTGTTTATTAAGTGCAATGATTTCTTTACCGGAGAAACCAGGGGGGGTGGGGGTGTGGGGGCATATCATTCTTAAGACTTGCGTATTCATCATTCTATGACTAGACAAATTAATTCTGTCACCAATTAAAGCATCCGCATAAAGCATCCTAATTTGATGATTATAATATATCTTAGGGATTAAAGCAATGGTGATCTTGTTATACCCTAACTCATAGAGACTTTATCCCACTTACGCTTAATGGAATTTATACACTAGGATACATGATTATTCTAGGTCACTGTAGTCAACATGATCAATAAACCATTGGCATATCCAATTAAAATTGTTAAGCCGAAGTGTATCTAGACTAGAATTAGAAGGACAATACTTGGTGATTCCTATGATTCTTAAATGTATAAATTACTATATGGAGAGCTATCCCAGACTCTAGATCTACTTGGTCCGTGTCACTAGATCCAGTTGAATGATAGGTCGCATACAAAAGCGCATAAACAAGTATAAATTGATAAACATAAACAAGCATACAACGATAAATCAAGAAATCGAGATAAACAAATACCAAAAATTCAGATCTTCATAATAATGGCTAATACCCGAAGGTATTAGCCTTCAAACGTCATAATAAATACAAGAGTAATTATTTAGCCAAGGTAAACTAACCGAGTTAACGAATGATACCAAAAACTGAACGATTACTAAAGTATACGGAATTACACGTTGTCTCCTATGGAATTGATAATGTTGCTTGACCTCTTCTGCTCTTTTTCTCCTCTGAAAATCAACTTTTGTGGTTTAGGTATCGAGAATATGATTTAGCACACTTAAAACTCGTTTTTGAGCCTTCTATTTATAAGGTCTGGAAGTCGGTTCGATACGGCGTATCCAAGGAGTTGAATACGGCGTATTGGGGATTTCTTGGAGTAGGGACCACGCTTGATATCTTCCATAATATTATATTCGTTTCATATATTGAATACGGCGTATTGAGTATCTCTAGATACGGCGTATTGAGCTTCATCCTCTGTGGTCTTTGGTGAGTGCAGGCACAGATACGCCGTATCTTCCTTGATGGATACGGCGTATTGGTCTTCAGAATAGTAATCTTCAAAATATCTTCTTTTAAGCTCCAGAATGCGCGCCTTTTGCTAACTTTCACCAATTACTCCATAATTACTGCAATTCTCAAATATAAACGATTAAGCAACAATTCTTTGCAATAACTATACAAAACGGGTTAATAACATAGGATAAAGGATGCTATAAAATAGACGTTATTTGATATCATCAGTGTTGTAATTTATATCATCACTATCGTGTAAGGAGAAATACGGACATCCGGGACTTAATTAACTTTGGTGTTACGGTTTCGAATTAGTTATGTACTTTGGAATTACAAGTACACAACCAAACACCTCACGAAATAGGAAGATGAAAACACTCAAATCACTCAACTAATCTATGTGGTAACATGTAACTAATTTGCTCAATTGCTCGGTCGTGATGAGTATTCTATCATAAGCTTGGCAAGGATACACATCTCCACCACTAAAGCTAAGGAGTAACAAGTTTATAAAGGTAAGTATGAGTTTTTGTATGGAAGGGCGTACGGTTTAATCATTCTACAATCTTTCACCAGAAGTACCACTCCAACAAGGCAGCTGAAGCACACATACACACCCGGAACGCCGGGATAGACATGTGTGTTCGATCACATCCCCATTCGAATTTAACCAACAGTTAGGATGAAGAATGATATAGGGTAGGAACCTTCTAACTTTCACCAAAAGTCGTAAACCAACGAGGCAGCTAAGACATGCATATATGGCTGTAACGACGGAATAGACATGCACGCTCGAACAAGTCCTCATTCGTGTAAAACCAGCGGCCAATCATTAGGTGAGAGGGAAGTAAATTGTTGTTAAATAAAAATCAAGAAACAAATAGATTAAGACTTAAGATACAAGTTGCTAGACACTTTTTCCCAACCGTTACCATGATTAAGACACAACTATTTACAACATCTTGATCATAGATCAAAAATAACAACCTAAGTTGGCGTTCCCGTAACGGTCAACTTCCCAATCATCCTAAAACTTTACATACTCTACAAGGTAAGTGGCGATCTCTACCACTTTGTACAATACTTTACATCGTTATTTTTTAGACGTATCAACGAATAATCGATCATTCATGTAATTCCTTCGGTAATGCTCTTTGCGAAACGATTATCTTTAAACTTTCTTTCTCTCTCTTTTGGTATTTTTTCTCATTTTTTTTGATTTTTTGCTAACTATTCTTCAAATCTCGGTGTAGTTTCACCATCTTCACGATCATAATAATTCCGGATAATTTATTCGATAGTTCTTTCATTCTTCGGATTCACCAATAATTGTGACGGTAGTAAAATCACATGAGTTTTGACTACTAATATACATTCCTATTTGCAATGTGCAAATTTCTAACCGCACCAAAGATAGAAAATGACACAAGACTCGGGAAATACAAACTTTACACTTTAAGCAACTAGCAACTGTAAATTAAACTTAATCTAACAGGGTAGGTTAAGGTGTAAGGGTGTAACAAAACAAATAATTGGTGTAATTCTTAAAGGATTGGCTCTACGGGTTGTTCTAATGGATCATCACTCTAAAGATGAGAGTGGAAAATGGTTTAAATGGGGAGGTTAACTATGGGCGTCACTTGGCCATTGGTACTTGGACTCATCCGGAACGTCTTGCGTTCCGGGTATTTTATGTACATCACTTGGCCCTCGGCACTTGGATTCATCCGGAACGTTTTTGCGTTCCGGGTAGTGGCTTCACTTGGCCATTAGCACTTGGACTCATCTGGAACGTCTTGCATTCCGGGTAATGGTTGTCACTTGGCCATTGGCACTTGGACTCATCCAGAATGTTTTTTGGTTCCGGGTAGTGGGTATCACTTGGCCATTGGCACTTGGACTCATCTGGAATGTTTTTTCGTTCCGGGTAGTGGGCGTCACTTGGCCATTGGCACTTGGACTCATCTGGAACGTCTTCCGTTTTGGGTAGTGGGTGTAACTTGGCCATTGGCACTTAGACTCATCCGGAACGTCTTGCGTTCCGGGTATTTTATGTACGTCATTTGGCCATTGGCACTTGGACTCATCCGGAATGTAAGACATTCGTCGGGATAAAAGTAGTGTAGACATTGGTTACTTTTAGTCGGTCGGGGTGCCTAATCCCTATCGGAAACATGAATTTATTATATCCACTTTTTTTTTGCCTTTTTAGGAAAATTGTTCCTCTCCCCATCTTGGGAGGGAATCTTCATTATAAAATAAAGACATTGTTACATCGACCCTTCGTTGAA
>BQNB010053065.1:4813-15386 GCA_026074375.1 Tanacetum coccineum
TTTAACATGCTCTAGAGTTAAAGTAGAAAGTCAAAAGCCATCTGGCTTACTAGTACAACCAGAGATTCTTATGTGGAAGTGGGAAAGAATAATAATGGATTTCATCACAAAACTACCCAAAACCTCAAACTAACATGACACAATCTGGGTCATTCTTGATCGCCTTACCAAATCCGCACATTTCATCCCTACCCAAGAGACAGATAGTATGGAAATCCTTACAAGGTTGTACATCAAAGAAATAGTCTCCCGGCATGGAGTACCAATATCCATCATCTCGGATCGTGACAGTCATTTCACATCTAGATTCTGGCAATCATTACAGAATGCTTTGGGTACTCAATTAGACATGAGTACGGCATATCATCCTGAAACTGATGGGCAAAGTGAAAGGACCATCCAAACACTTAAAGACATGCTTCGAGCTTGTGTTATAGATTTTGGAAAAGGATGGAAAAAAACACTTACCATTAGTAGAATTTTCTTACAATAACAGTTACCATGCCAGTATTAAGGCAGCACCATTCGAGGCACTTTATGGTCAAAAGTGCAGATCACCTGTTTGTTGGGCCGAAGTTGGAGATATTCAACTTACGGGACCAGAAATAATCCATGAAACCACCAAGAAAATAGTACAAAATCGACAACGCTTGCAAGCTATAAGAGACTGGCAGAGAAGTTATACCAATGTAAGGCGAAAGCCTTTATAATTTCAAGTTAGAGATCGAGTTATGTTAAAAGTGTCACCTTGTAAAGGTGTCATCCGATTCTAAAAATGAGGAAAGCTTAATCCCCGGTACATTGGACCTTTCAAAATCCTTGAACGGATTGGCCAAGTGGCATATAAACTTGAGCTTCCTGAAGAGCTCAGTAATATCCACAGTACTTTCCGTGTTTCTAATCTAAAGAAATGTTTATCAGACAAATCCCTTGTCATTCCAATAAAAGAGCTTCGACTCAATGACAAACTCAACTTTGTGGAAGAACCAGTAGAGATCATGGATCGAGAAGTCAAACAACTAAAACAAAGTTGTATTCCTATAGTCAAAGTAAGATGGAACTCCAAAAGAGGACCAGAATTTACGTGGGAATGCGAAGATCAAATTCGTGCCAAGTATCCACATCTGTTTTCAAACATCACTCCGGCATCCAACTAAATCTCGGGACGAGATTTCTTTTAAGGGAGGGAGACTATAACAACCCGTAATTTTCATCAATGTAATTATCCATCTATTAAATTAGATGCACTGTAATATCCATCTATTATATATATATCATCTTTTTACAGGGAAATTTTTTGTTTTATCTCATTATGCAACGTAACTTGCATCTCTAAAGTAAACGAGCTCACGCAACCTCTACCAATGCCATCTATATCTATGTTTATATCATGTAAACATCCTAATGTGTCAAGTCTATATCTTAATATCATTTTACCAAGTACATTATCCATTTAACGTACCATTTACAACGTTATATCAAAATAGACTTTATCCGTTAACATTTATATCAAAACCCTAATTATATGTAATGTATACATATAAAATAAATGTGCAAGCCTTCAAACATGTGTACAAGTGTACAATGCACAACATTTGAATATCTTTTCCCACCTAAATCAAGTTACAACTTTCTAAAGCCCAATGTACAAGTCAATAATGCAAGAAAACCAAACTAGGTCATTTTACCTCCTAAATCACTTTAGTTTCTTACTACCACTTTAACACAAGGTACAAATGTCACACCCCGTAAGTTTCAGGTCAACATTTTAAACCTTTCCGGTTATTATCTTTGACTTGGCTTGATTCTTGATGCTAAATGGAGTCTATGTGCTATGTGACTTCGCCAATTTCAAGACTTATCTATTTATATACTCGTTGTCATTATCAAAAAATTTTATGCTTCCGCTACATTTAACTTTCTTATGACCGGTTGTAAAACTTAAATTATTTTCCGTTATGCAATGAGTACAACTATTTTTCAAACATCCATGATTAGTGGTAGTTCTTTATTGCTTTGTGTTTAGATTATTATGACGTCACGCCCTCGGACACGTGTTCCGTCCAGGCCCCGTCTGGGGGTGTGACAGATTGGTAATCAGAACCAAGGTTATAGAGAACCAGGTAGTTATACTAGGTCTGGTCTATAACTAGTATGTGATCCTATGTGCCTCTATCTGTGCTTACGTGTTGTATATCCTTGCTATACATATATATAAGATTTCTATATATACTTGAGACTATTATATATTTCCATAATTACCTTGCCATTTATTTCATCGTTTCTTTATGCCTTGCATGGTTTCATATAAAGGAGATTTATATAAACTTTTGCTTGTGCAGATCATGGCAGCTTCAGCTATTGCTATTTCTTCTGATTCTTCGGATGAGAGTGTGGGATCACCGCCCTCTCGGGTTATTCTTTTTGGTGATATTCCTACTGTTATTCCTTCTACTTCTGTGGTTCCTCCAGAGACTTCTACTATTGCTCATGTTATTTCATTTGCCGCTCCTTTGGTTGAGACGACTCTTGTCGCTTCACCCACTGGATTGTGTGGCTTGATTCCCTATTCGGATTCCGATTCTGATTCACCAGATGAGATGTCTTCATCAGAGCACATTTCCCCGCTACCAGCTATTTCACCATTCTTATGCACCGATTCTTCTGAGGCTCCTGATTCTTCTGATGGACCACCATCGCAGGACCCTTATGTGATGACTGTTGCTCGTTGGAGGAGCAAGGTAGCATCACGTCCATCATCATCATCTGAGTTTCCTATTTCTCCTGTTACTGCCCCGCCCGGGATTCGTCGACGGTCAACGATTCTTATCCGACCCGGGGAGGCTATTCCTTTTGGTCGACCTTACCGCACCCATCTTAATGGGCCGCGTAAGTTGTTGACTGCGAGGAAGAGAGTTGGACCTTTACCAGCTCGCAGATTAGCATGGAGGCGTGCATCACCTCGTTCTTCAGACCACTACTCATCTTCTTCTAGTTCATCTTCGGATTCTTCGCCAGTTCATTCTTCGGGTTTGAATACATCAGATTAGGCTCATTCTGGATCTTCGACTAGAGATGTATCACCTAGATTGGGTTACCCTCTGAGGAGAGACGTAGTGAGGCATTTTGTCGTTGGTGTGCTGATCCATTATCTACTTTGTATCCACCGACTACATCAGAGTCGTCATCAGGAGATTCATCAAAGAGACCCATGCATTCATCTTCACATTCTGCTGGACCATCTCGTAAGAGATGTAGATCCCCGGTTGATTCTGTACCATCGTCTACGCCAGTTATGGGATCATTAGCTCCTACTCGTGCTGATCTTTTACCACCTCTAAGAGGTTCAGAGATTCATATTCGTCTGAGGCTAGCATAAAGGAGGATACCGAGATTGATCCTATAGAGACTAAGGTTGATATGGAGTTGGGTATTGGTGATGGGGATGATGTTAGAAATCATGTTGAGATTGACCCTAGGGATATCAAGGATGACACAGAGGAGTATGAGGCTGACACCAGTGCTGGAGACACGGTTAAGGTAGGTACCGACTCGATGTCGGCACCGATTGTTGAGGAGGATATTATAGAGCCAGCTGGAGAGGATTCTTCTGATTCGTCTGGTACTAGGGATGGCATTGTTAGGTCATTCGAGGATATTCTGATTGACTTGGATGATGTTGTGCGTAACTTTTACCATCACATGTCTAAGGTTCGTATTAATAGGATTTTCGGGATTGAGACTGTTCAGAGACGGTTGGAGGTTGATTAGTTGATAGCCAGGGGACAGAAAGTTAGTATGATCGAGAGGATTAACAGCTTGAGGTTGGAGAACCTCAAGGTTCGTGCTATGTTGGATATATCGTGTAAACAGCCTTCGTCTTCACATGTCTCTTTCACGGGAGGAGTTTCGTTAGGTTTATAGGGATCACGATGATACTTGGGGGAGACTTAGGAGGTTGGAGTCATATGTTGAGAGACGTTTGGGTTTTCGCCCTTAGACTATTTGTACCATGATCATGTAGGATACTAGACTAATGGTTAGGTCTAGTTGTTAGTAGTAGAAATAATTATGGATCATGTACCTATTTTGGATTTTGGTTGTAACTGAATTATGCTTTTATTCATGAAATGAAAAGCTTGTTTTGACTCTCTCGCTTATTTATCTATATTGTTATTTATTCGTTCTGGCAATCGTGTTGTAATTATATTTTATTTCATAGCATATATTAAATTATCGTTATCTAATAATCGTGTATTCGTTTCAAAATCTCACCATGGGTTGTGTCTTGTGATGTAGAACAATGACTAACACTCGTTCCGGTATGACCCCTGCCACAATTGAAGAAATGATCAACCAACGTGTGGACGCAACTCTAGAGACTCGCCGGGTTAATCGAGATCTTGAACTCGGGAATGGGAATGACAATGGTAATGGAAATGGTACTGGAAATGGAAACAATAGAGGCAACAACGGTGACGGTAATGAGAACCGTAATGTGAATGGAAGAGGTGATAGGCCTGTTGCTCATGAATGTACTTACCAAGACTTCATGAAATGTCAACCACTGGGTTTTAAAGGAACGAAAGGTGTGGTTGGTTTGATAAGATGGAGTGAAAAGATGGAAACTGTGTTTCACATCAGCAACTGTCCGGAGAGATATCAAGTGAAGTATGCTACCTATACTTTACTTGACAGTGCATTAACCTGGTGGAATTCTCATAAGAGAACCATCAGAACTGATGCTGCATACGCTTTATCATGGAGAGAGCTGTTGAAGCTGGTGACTGAAGTGTATTGCCTGAGAAATAAGATCCAAAAGATGGAAACCGAGTTGTGGAATTTGTCAGTGAAGAACAATGACATGGCTACTTACACTCAAAGGTTCCAAGAACTTACCATGATGTGTACCAAAATGGTCCCCGAGGAGGAAGATCGGGTGGAGAAATTCATTGGAGGTCTTCCTGATAATATCCAAGGGAATGTAATTGCTGCAGAACCCACAAGACTACAAGATGCTGTTCGAATTGCCAACAACTTGATGGATCAAAAGTTGAAGGGCTATGCTGTAAGAAATGCAGAGAACAAGAGGAGATTGAACAACAACTATAGAAACAACCGTGGGCAACAACCACCCCACAAACGACAGAATACTGGAGGTCAGAATGTTGCTAGAGCCTATATGGCTGGTAACAATGAGAAGAATGGTTATGAAGGAACACTTCCTTTCTGCAATAAGTGTAAGCTACACCACGAAGGACAGTGTACTGCTAAGTGTCATAACTGTAAGAGGATTGGACATCTGGCCAGGGATTGCAGATCTGTTGTGACTGTAACTACTCAAGGAACTCCAGGGCTGAATCAGGGAGTTGGGTTTTAAAGGAACAGAAGGTGTGGTTGGTTTGATAAGATGGAGTGAAAAGATGGAAACTGTGTTTCACATCAGCAACTGTCCGGAGAGATATCAGGTGAAGTATGCTACCTGCACTTTACTCGACAGTGCATTAACCTGGTGGAATTCTCACAAGAGAACCATCGGAACTGATGCTGCATACGCTTTATCATGGAGAGAGCTGTTGAAGCTGATGACTGAAGTGTACTGCCCGAGAAATGAGATCCAAAAGATGGAAACCGAGTTGTGGAATTTGTCAGTGAAGAACAATGACATGACTACTTACACTTAAAGGTTCCAAGAACTTACCATGATGTGTACCAAAATGGTCCCCGAAGAGGAAGATCGGGTGGAGAAATTCATTGGAGGTCTTCCTGATAATATCCAAGGGAATGTAATTGCTGCAGAACCCACAAGACTACAAGATGCTGTTCGAATTGCCAACAACTTAATGGATCAAAAGTTAAAGGGCTATGTTGTAAGAAACGCATAGAACAAGAAGAGATTGAACAACAACTATAGAAATAGCCATGGGCAGCAACCACCCCACAAACGACAGAATATTGGAGGTCAGAATGTTGCTAGAGCCTATATGGCTGGTAACAATGAAAAGAATGGTTATGAAGGAACACTTCCTTTCTTCAATAAGTGTAAGCTACACCACGAAGGACAGTGTACAGCTAAGTGTCGTAACTGTAAGAGGATTGGACATCTGGCCAGGGATTGCAGATCTGTTGTGACTGTAACTACTCAAGGAACTCCAGGGTCGAATCAGGGAGTCGTTACGTGTTTTGAATGTGGAGTACAAGGACATTACCGGAAGGATTATCCTAAAGTCAAGAACCAAAACCGTGTGAACAAAGCAAGAGTTCCTGATGCAAGAGGCAAAGCATATGTCCTAGGAGGAGGTGACGCTACCCCGGGTTCTAACACTGTCACGGGTACGTTCCTTCTCAACGATCATCATGCTTATATGTTATTTGATTCAGGTGCTGATAGAAGTTTCGACGTTTTGACTTAAAATATAGTAAGCATGAAACATGCATGGTTCGACCATACATGGTTCACGCACTCACTTTTAACATACAATATAGACATATGTGGTGCTATTGTCATGACCAAGTCATGCCACTTAGAAAACCAAACAAACCCTTGATGGGCCTCACGGCCCATTGGCGTAAGTCAACAAGGTCCATAAGCCACAAATAAGCCTTGACTGCTTATTCGTGAGCTTAGACCGCTTATTAACTTTGTAATAAGCCTAGGAAGACTAACGGACCTAAATAGAGCAAGCCCAAAGGTTTAAAGAGCTTGACGAGCTCCTAATGGGCCTAAAAGCCCATTATCGAGTGCTTATTTGCTTATTTAAATAAGCTGAAACGAAACAGACCCTAAAGCACTAAATAAGCCCAAGAAATAAGTTAGATAAACCTAAGGGACCCTTAAGGTTCTATACGGGTTGAGTTATTGGGCCCGTAAGCCCAATAAGCTCGAAATAAGCTCCCCGAGCTTATTTTAAGCTTAACAGACCCACATGAGCTTGTTAAAGGCTTTTGGACTTATTAAAATCGTTTTGGACCTTTAAAAGCTAAACGGACCTTAACGGGCCCAATAAGGCCCGTTAAGCCAAAAATAAGCTCGAATAGCTTATTTATAAGCCGAAACAGCTTTTACAACTTATTTGAACTTAACAAAAAGAAATGCCACTTGTTGAGTTTTATTTGGAGCTAAAATGCAATTTTTGCAAATCGAGGGACTAAAAATGTACAATTCGAAACATAAATGATTAAAGTTGTAATTTTCGAACTATAAATAAGGTGAGGGGCTGTTTTGAGCATTCTGGAAACATAGGGACTGTTGTGAAACAATAAGGACCTAAATTGAAACCTTGTAAACTTAAAGGACTAATTATGTAATTATCAAAACTAAAGGGGTTTAAAGTGTAAGTGTTTATATTTTATAAACCTAGGGATTAATGTGTAATATCTAGAAACTCAAGGGTACCTTGTAAACAATAGTGAATTTATGAAACACTTAACGAGGTAGTCGAATAGTAATATATTCGGACATTGAACGGGTTTAATTAACGATTTAATAAACAAGTATATTTATTAACAAGTTATACGTTTTCTAAGAGACATCGTAATTATAAATTATAAATACGTTAAACGTGTACGCCACCACACAAGCGATAACAATATATATAAACTAACAATTTATTGTAGTTTACACATTGAGTCTTTAGCCTAAAAATGTAGACTAAGACTTGGCCGTATTTACTTAGGTATTTGACGGTGTGATTCATACTTGGATTTCTATTATCATTTTCAAAGGACTATTCGCTCAGGTGAGTTCATAGCCCCATGTTTTACAATTATTTAAATGATTTACATCCTTGGGGTGAGAACATGCTTTGTTTTACAAATTGGACGCAAGTGTACATTTTATACAATGATTACGTGTTTGCCTAAGTAGCGATAACCCACTGAGCCCTTTATCATGAACTGTCAATTACTGGATTGTGAGCGCGAATGTTATAGATAGATCTATTTGGGATTGACAATCCCCGTTCGGGTGATTAGCTATCACTGGGAACGAACGTATACCATGTCGAATTTGGGATGTTTCGGGTTAGAACATCATTCACGGGCATTCATTGGCAATATATTGCATTCATACATGTCGAGCTTCAGTGTCATGAGCTTAGGAAAACGTGATCACTTTTTATGATGTTTGCATGTGTTGCTAAATCATACACTTGGAAATCTTGCGGTCCTACTATTGATTTACATAAACCTATGAATTCACCAACTTTATGTTGACGTTTTAAGCATGTTTTTCAGGTCAATAAGGCACAAGGTGCGATGATACATTGGAAGTCAATAATTGAAGAGTCAACACTTAAGATTTGGGGTCTTATTACATTTTGGGGAAAATTGTTATAAACCGGAATCTTTATTTATATTGTTGAACAATTTGAAGCCATGGGCTTATGTAACAAACAAATATTTTGTTAATCCAATGTTTCTTTTTCAAACGACACGTTTAGTAGTCGTTCTCAGATCTTGTTATTTTTCAAAAACAACAACTTTCTCTAAATGAAAAGCTTACATTTCAGGGTAATGAAATATATGAAAAAGATGAAAAGCTTAAAAGATATAGGATAATAGGAATGAAAGATGTAAAAGAAAAGGAATAATTGCATAAAACATTATATTCATGGAAAGATTCTTCCAAGAATCTTTGGAGATTAATTAATTCTGGCATGAGTTCAAATAGTAAAGTTGGCTTAGGGTTTGAAATACAATCAAACAATGAGGTTCTAAGTTATGAGGAAGAAATGAATTTTTTTTATTTAATTGTTCAAAAGAGGATTCTGTTGGAAAACCTTTGTACAATAGATTTACAAAGATAAATGATTTTAAAGGTGTTCCACATCCCTTAAGTGGAGATTATACTCCTACACCACAAGAATAAATTGATGAGTCTTTATATGTTAATGGTAAAAAGGGACCTCAAGGGCCTGAACCCAATGTATCAGATGATAGATCCAGTGAATATTCTACCTGTCAATATAATGACAGTGCAGGATCTATTGGAACTTCCTCTGAACATTCTGTTGATCCTAAATCTGAGATTTCAAGTGTTCCTCCAGAAGTGTATGTGTCTACACCTATAACAACAAATGAAAAAGATGTGTCTGATCTAAAATCAAAAGAAGTTGAACCTAGTTGTGTTTCACACATAAAAACTCCTAGACAACCAATCAAAGATCAAGCAACACCTAAAGTTAATAGGAAGAATTGGAATGCTATGATGGAAAGAGAACTAGGGGAAGGTTTCTCTTTCATAAAAAAAGAAATGTTTTGTTTGTGGTAGTCTAAGTCATTTGATTAAAGATTGTGACTATTATGAAAAGAAAATGGCAAGATGTAACATTTCGTATTTTCAGGTCATTTACGACGCTATTTAAATTCACAATTTATTTTATTTTCTCGTACGCGTTCGCTTTTAATTTTCAATAATTGAAGAGTCAACACTTAAGATTTGGTGTCTTATTACATTTTGGGGGACAATTGTTATAAACTCGGATATTTAATTTTATTGTTGAACAATTTGAAGCCATGGGCTTATGTAACAAACAAGTATTTTTGTTAATCCAATGTATCTTTTTCAAACGACACGTTTAATAGTCGTTCTCAGATCTTGTGCTATTGATCCGTAATGTAAGCCTAGATATTCAACACTTGCGCGCATACTCAGATTTGAGGGTGTTACAGATTGGTATCAGAGCCAAGGTTATAGAGAACCAGGTCAAAAGTCTTGTCTGGACTATAACCATTTTCAAACACTTGATTTACAAACGGGGTTTGTATGGGACATACACACATTACTTGTTGCATTAATTATATGCTTCCATGACATGCATTGCTTTAGCATTAGTAGGGTACCGAGTGCTTACATGATTGATATACGTGTATATAAATGATATTACGTATATTACTATAAGATCTTTATTATTAAGGCTTACAAGACATATCATATCGATCCTTCCTATAAGTAATACTTATATAAGTTATTTTGCTTTTTGCAGTAATCATATCTTCCACGACATCTATTGTTACCTACACTTCCGTCTACACCGACTCTGAGCCTGGCAGAGCCTTTTGGGGAGCCGATGATGAGGAGGTATCTGAGGGAGGCATTCCACGGGTCATCGTATTAGGATACGACAGACTCCCGATACAGCCAGTAGCCCCACCATCACTAGATTACATACTAGGCCCAGAGGATCCACAAACACCGCCAGTTCCTCAGGACGAGGATGAGCATGAGTTTCCGGCTGAGGAGCAGCCATTACCTCCTGTTGATTCACCTACTGCTGAGTCACCCGGATATGTTACTGAGTCGGATCCCGAGGAGGATCCAGAGGAGTACGAGGATGATGCGACAGAGTATGGCTCGGTTGACTATCCTATGGACGGTGGAGATGATGATGACGGCGATTCATCTAGGGATGACGCCAATGATGAGGATGAGGATAATGAGGACGAGGAGGAGGAGGATGTAACATTCCGTATTTTCAGGTCATTTTATGGCATCATTCATTTTGTCATTTTTCACTATTTATTTTTTTTCTTTTCTCGTACGCGTTCGCTTTTAATTTTAAGTGTCAAGTTA
>BQNB010053065.1:17801-40201 GCA_026074375.1 Tanacetum coccineum
TATTGTTATGGTCATGGTCTCGTCTAAGCTCATGGCACACAAACTAACTAGTGTATATATATACCCAAATTGATGTGATATATATATATATATATAGAGATAATGGCCCTCGGTGTAGGTACTTGCCATATACCTATGAAATTCAAATATAGTATGTTTGGTTACCTATCCGGCTAACACAAACAGGATTCGTCAATCCCGATAGATCTATCCATAATATTTGCGTTCACCCGTAAGTGATTAATGGTCTATGATAATGAGGGACTTTTGGCATAATGTAACTTAGACAGTAGCTGTAATAGTGTATCAGGATAGCATATAACTTGTAAAAACACTTGTATTCCTGGTTTAAGCATGTATAAGTCTTTGAAAAGTAATCACATTGTTATAAGATAAACGAGTATGTAATAGAGTTTGTAACAAGCATGTATCCCCCTCGCGGGTTTATAAAACATGTAAAATAAGTAAAGGCGAGGTTATGAACTTCACCTGATATGTAGATGTAATAAATATTCTGAAATGAAAGCTGACGACCTTATCACAATCTTAACCAGGGAATGTTGATATAATAAAATGATAGTAAACAGCCACGTCACACAACCTGAGTAGAATATGTCAAGTCTTAGGAAGATTGTACTTTAGAACTTTGGTTTAAGAGTTATGAGTTTGATTGAAGAATTTGGAATTATTGTATCACCGTTTGGGCCATCATAATTCAGAAGTCATTCAGTAAACATTTGAGGAGCTCCATATGAAGCTCCATAGTATTGTAAACCCAACAACTCAGTCAGAACGTAAACCCAACAACTCAGTCAGAACGTAATACCAATATGAAGCTCCATAGTATTGTGATATGATATCATCGGTTTTAAGTTTTTTATTCAATATCTGGAAAAGTTAAGCACGAGAAGCGTTAATTAAAGTTATGTCAGGTGATGTTTTGAATATGATTTTACACTTTTTCAAAATGTTACAATTTAGACCCTGGGTTTGGAAAATTATAATTAGGCCCTTGGAGTTTGTATTTTTATGACTTTGGTCCTTTAAGTTTTAAAGATATACCAAGTAAACCTTGGACTTTGAAAAGTGACATAATAGATCCCTGGAGTTATAACTTTGATAAAATGACACTTTTAGTCCTTTTAGTTATAAGTTTCTGAAAGTTACGATATATACCCCTTGCATGGATTATAATTACAAAACATGTCCAAATTGCCATGCAAGCTTAGTTTAACATTTTAATAGACATTTATAAGTTATAATAAACTAAAATATGAAGTTTTAATGCAACACAAGTTTAAAATAACGATTCGTTAAGCTAGGAAGCAAAACGGGTCAAATTAGGGTTTCAAAACGTAAACGCGTGGGTTTTAAGTTCAAATTCCTTCATTAATCAATAAAGTGGTTATTTTAACATTAGTTAAGCATGCTAGGATAGATTATAATAATATTTAATCATTATAACATTTAGTTTTAAGAAAAACGCGAAATTAGGGTTTCGGGTGTACGGTTTTGGATCAAAATGGAAAATGAGCATGAATTGAGTTATGAAACTTTAACAAGAGTATATTTAGGATCATATGAACATTATGAACGGGGGGTGTAAGCAGCAAAGTAAACATTCAAAACATGGGTTTGAGCTTCAAGGATCAAAAATGGTGGAAATGGGTCATTTCGGGTTGTATTTCCACTCGTACGCCTTGTATCTTTACTCCGGGGATTCAATTCTTCAGGGCTTTGCTTCTTGAACTTCTTTAATGATCCTAGGATCATATGGGAGCAAATGATTGCTGCCTTATGGATTTGAGAAAGAAGAGATGTGGTGCGAGTTTGAATGAACACACATGGGCCCTATTTATAGTATTTTGATACCAAAGAGGTTAGTAAGCTTATGATATTGGTAACTGGGACATGTGCTAAAATCGCTATAGGTGATGTGTAGAAGCTATAACGTAGTATGAGGGGCCTATGGAGTCTCTAACTAAGCAGGTGGATGGTACTCTAGGGGTGTTATAGGTGTCACGGCTAGAAGAATGGACGACAGGCACATCCCCAATGGGGGGGGTGTCGTTCAATTTGGACCATGGAACGATGAAGACAGGTGGCATAACAAGCTGCTTAAGGAATTTCTCAAAGGGCTTCATGGAGTTAATTTGAGCACATGGTTTAGGTTTTTAAATGGGTCAATAAATGAAAAAGAAGAGGTTTGGGTCTGTTTTTGGTCGACAAAGGTTTTCAAGTTTTCAAAGCTCATATATTCGTGTCAGTATTTGATTAAGATGGTTCTAAAAGTGTTCCTAAGGTCGATATAAAGAAGTAAATGAAACAAATAGAGCATATTGAGCGGTATTTGAGGGTTAAAAACGGGCCTTAGAATTGAAAGAAATGGAGTCACGGTTTCAACTAAAGCTCTGTTTAGGAGGTTTTCTTGAACTTTCTTGGTTTATAATATCGAATGCATTTTGATTCGAATGATGAAATACAGATCCTATAGGGCTTATAAAAAGGATTATCAATGAGAATTTTTCAGATCGTTTGTTTTAAGTTAAATTGGTAGCAACACATATAGCCGTGCATGAGAATTAGGGCTCATATATTACTTTTAGGGTTTTCTAACTTCTTGTAATCCTTGTACATTGATTGAAGACAATTGATAGATATGATGGATAATGTTTTGTAAACTCATATTTATAAAGATTTAACAAAGACTCTTGGTTGCTTACATCGAGAATGACAATAGTTAGAAATTAGAGTAAAACGGCATCAAAATCACAATTAGGGTACAATTAGGGTTTCCTAGATTTATTTCTTGTGTAATTGAAGTAGAATGATGAAATAAGAGATGCGAAATATGTTTTGAAAATGATTGAAAATGTTATAAATTAAGTTATTAAAACTAATTTGAGCAAGTGCAGTTAGTTACAATGGATAAAAATGAAGAAACGTGTCATGGTTTAGAATCTAGCTTGGTTTTAGGGTTTAGGGTTTTGAATTAGGGTTTTGAGTACAAAAAGATGTATGAAAGCTTATGAATAGAATATTGTAGGGTTTATACATTGTATAATTACGCGTGTAAACATCTAGACTTGTACATAAAGTGATGGTGAAAGAATAGAATCTGACAAAACGGAGGTAAAACGACTATTTTAGATGTCATGCTTAATGACTTAGTCACATAGAGCTTTTAGAGACTTGTAACTTTGCGACTTGAAGAGATTTTATATTCCAATGTGGATGTTTATAATGCTTGAAGTATATGCTATAATGGCTTGTGCATTCACTTTAGATTTTAATCAATCATGGAATTAGGGTTAGAGGCATACGATAAACGGTTTAAAGCCTTTTAAATATAAACGTTGTGAAAAATGGGTACACCAAGAATAAAAGTACTCTTGTAAAACATGGATATGATGATATTGACTATGATATGTTACTGATGTTTACATAACATATATGAAGACGATACTGAGGCCAGGTTCCTAAAAAGCAAAAACGCTAAAGCGGCGCCATAGTGGCGCCATAGCGACGAAAGCATGGCCTCCCACTTACGACACACAAGGACCAAGGCGACATCATCTAGGCGTAGGGCGTGCACTAAAGCGTATCATAGCACGTGATAAAGCCGTAACGCATAAAGCGTGGATGAGTTTTTTTCATCGAAAATTAGAGATTATGCTTGGGGATTTTACTAATCATTGATAGATCGATAATTCCTTAATGAAACACTGATATACTGTCAACTATGCGGAAATCAAGTTGGCCGTTACTTATGAAAAGAACACTCCAGAAGTTTCTCTCCTCAAACAATACAGATTTCTTATTATAAACCATTATTGAATCTGCCTAAATTGCAGATCCCTAATACAATACTAAATAATTCCAACTTCGTGTTTTTCTATAATTCTGTCTTCTATATCTTCTAACTATCCTCTTCCTAGAGATACCATTTAAAAAACATAAGGATCAACCTCTATAAGATGTACAATACTTGTATATCAAACACTAAATTGTACTTATCACTAATAACTGTTACAAGATAAATGCTAAAACAACCGTTTAAACTTTTAAGTTCCTAAATCCACGGGTCAGTACTGTACTTCGATCTTTCGACGTGACAGTACCTTGACTTTCTACTTAGCAGTAACTTTGATCTTCATTTAGCAGTACTTTGACTTTTTTCGTGGCAGAACTTTGACCTTTTTGACTTGTATTCCCACAACCTCCCCAACTTTGAATCAACTTGCTTGACATCAAGTTTCTTGAACAGTTTGACTTCTTTATTGAGCATACAGTCTGTCTTGTCATTATAAGCAGTAATCTTGTTACCAATCTGTTTGAAGTACTTGAACTGAAACCACTACTATCTTGAACATACACACAATTCATTCACAAAAATCTTTGTCTTTGAACTCAACAGATTGTTCTTCTCACAACATGTCCTTTTCAGCAACATGAATGGATTTGATGATGCCTTTTAACCAAGAGTAGCCATTCACCTCTTAGGGGCTACGTCAGTTCTATTGGTACCTAGAAAAGTATAAATCCATGATGAACTGAAAATCACTTCTCAACACTCAGAACATGCAATCTATAGTGATGTTGGTAATATATGGACTTCTTTGTAAGTCATTACACCATAAACAGGATTTGATTAGTCTTTAACCTGTAGCCGTTTGCTCACAGACTAGTCAACTCACAGTAATAAAACATATGTTGAGTAGTGATGGCGACCATATAGTTTTGAGCAAACTATTAATAGCTATCAACGATTTGACACGTTCTCTTAACCAAAAAGGCCGTTTGCGTTTGGAGATAGCCAATCACATTCAGTGTAATTACCAAGGATTGTAATTGGTCACCATACTAATATTTTGCGGTAAAATGTCAACCATCAACAGGATTTGAGATGTCCCTTTACCAAACACATTTTAGATTATGGACTATCAATTCTTATTTTCATAAGAACATAGTGAAATTGAATACCATTTGGCTGTGTGGTGGATATAACCAACAACTCAATGCCCTTAAAATAACCACAATTTTATATCGAACATATCAAATATCTTGCCTTAAATCTTTTGCACACCACAAATCTTCACAATAAATTTCAAAAACAACTTTTTAACAAGCAGTATCTTACACAAGCGGTACTAGTTTGGTTTTTACACAGCATACTTAAAACAAAGTACTAGCTCTTGTTCACATTAAAGTCTGTTTATCAAAGAAGATATAAAAAAATATAAATAAATTTTGATAAAACATACCAGTTGTTTAAGGATTGTCACCACATTGCAGTTCTGCCCACAAATGAAACAGATTTATCAAAGAATGGCTAGTCTCACTTTTCTGTCTTCAACTTCCACTTCCCAGTTCCAGAATCCATTATCATCAACTCCTCTTGATAGAGGATATCATCTCTCAGCCAACATA
This sequence comes from Tanacetum coccineum, assembly GCA_026074375.1. Taxonomy (NCBI): domain Eukaryota; kingdom Viridiplantae; phylum Streptophyta; class Magnoliopsida; order Asterales; family Asteraceae; genus Tanacetum; species Tanacetum coccineum. Next base: position 23,232 of record BQNB010053065.1, read on the forward strand.
TGAATTCATAGTGCCGATCTTCTATCTCTAGTGTATGCAACTCCTTAAATTCATGAAATCTCGATCCATCTTATGATTTCCCCAATCTTCTTGACCTTCCAGAAGCATCCATCACTTGAATCAGGAGCCGTCTCCCAAATAATGTTTAATATCACCCAGACAGCACTCAAACCGACAACCGGTTGGAGAATTATGCTCATAAATAGTCATCAACAACTCTTATAGGTGATATAAATCTTAGACTATCTAAGACATGCAGTTATCATTCACCATAATCGAAAGTAACAAAACCCTAAAGAATGATTATTCTCATCTGTGAATTATAAAGATACTCTCCATCAGTGAATCAATAACTTGGAGCTCTGTAATCATGGAGATTCCTTCTAGTCAGACTCTTATCTCGTGTACACTCTTTTTCAAAAGTCGACAACCCATAAGATAAATTCTTACATTCTAGCTCAAATCAATTGTTCTGTTCTTAACATAGGCTTCTTTGAATGGAGTTTGTTCTTCAGATAAGTGGCAGTCTTTCCTTTTCCCTTCAAGATTCTTTTTGCATCTCTTACCTTCAACATCTCCCTTTTTCTCTGAATCCATTGAGAATAAAGTCTTTGAAGGAGTCTTTACAATAATGCTTGAACCTTGTCATACCATTCCTTTTATCCTTGGATACTTAATTTTTGCAAATTTATGTATCTTGACCTTTTAAGAAACTCATCATTGTGATTTCTTTCTGATCAAGAAGAAGTGGTTACCCTCAATAAGTCTTTGGGCTTGTGTTTTCTTTTCCCTTCAATCGTCAAACCTCTTTCTTCTTCTTCTCTGCATCCCACTAGCTTGAAATTTATCTAGCAAACCTCCTCATCATTTGTCGTTTCCAAGGCTCTAGATTTGTTGAAGAGTTTAATTTCCTTCTCTTTAGTTCTTACAACCAGTATCCCTTGCCTTTGTCTTTATGGATCATAACCTTGAGTATTGGCTATATGAGGTTGAACTTCTGTCTGGACCAGGAAAGCTCAAACCTCTTGGTCTAGAAATCGAAGACACAAGGACTTCAGCAGCACACTATGTTGTTCTTAAATCTAACATAACTTGAATTGGACGAGTGGGATTGAAGGTTCTGCCTTTTCCTTCCTCAAAATTTTAAAAGGATCCTTGGAGTAATAGTACCTAAACTGTCTAGCAGTACACATTGAGTTGTGGTAGTTTTAAAGGGTAAAAGATCTTGTATAATTTATTTTCTTATTTTTTTTTTTTATTTTGATAAAGTTATTTAAAAGATATTGTTATGCTCAAGTATTGAAAATTGTTTTGTATATTACAATAAAGTATTTCGAGTCTAAACTAAGATGGAATAAATAAAATAAGCAACAACAATACAAATGCTAAATCTAACTACAACAAAAGGTTATGCACAAAAGGGAATAAGAATGGTGATCTCCAAATCCAGTTCTTCAGGTGTCTCCACTCTTTACATTAGAAGCTATCTTTCTCCTACAATATTAACCTTCATCAAGTCTCAATCACTTTTTCATCAATCAAATCAGGAGCTAACAGCACATCTTGATCACATATCTTCAAGACAAAGGATGTCTAAATCACTTCTTCTTGAACCCATGTGCTCTCCAAACAAAATTCCTTTATCCTGATTTCCTCCCCAATATGACTGAAGACACATTCTTCTTATTGCCTCTTGCTTTCTCCGTCTCCTTTTGCTTCTTAAGAGTTTGATCTCTAACCAAAAGAGCATGATATTTGACCACCGGCGTGACGAATTGGACAATTTCTTGAGCTTTGGCTTTGAGCATTGAGTATTTGTTTAGCTGAGAAGAGTTTGCTTTTTGAGTCTCCTAACTTCTCTGTTCAAAAGCATATATAACTAAAAAGACCTCACTCTCCAGACGTTTTGAAACACATCTGTGGGAGTATAATCATTGGGAGATCTTTAGGAAACAGAAAGCAAGCATCCTGAGGTTTTCAGCGTAACCTCGGAAGTCAGCAGTCCTTGTAGATTTTTCACAGTCACCTTGAGAGTTACAACAATCATGGAAGGAAGCAGTACGTTGTACTGAAGCAGTACGTTGAGAATGAGCACACTTCGAGAATATAGCAGACAACTTTGAGTTGGAGTACTCTTGAAAGCATCCCTTCTGCTAGAACTGCAGCCCTAGAAAAATGAGGACTCAGTCCTCTGTTCTTCCACCGCTGCACCATGCAAGTGACCTATACTGCATAACATAATGGATTCAAGGGTGTAATCCTACAGGAGAAATTTAGTACGTATCATCCTCATAAATGTAAACACCGGAACTTGGAAGAAGAGAAACGGATGGTATTATAAGTCCTGAGGTCTGTCTACATCCCTCAACTGTTTGTTCAAAAACAATTGGAACGAACCTAGGAATCCCATAAGAAAAGTGTAACCCTACACTGAAAAATATGTCCTAGCATCCCCAGTTGAAACCTCAAAGAGAAATTAAACTTTTGAGATATTGTGCACTAGACCTTACAACAAGGAGACAAGGCAATGTTTGGGTTCTCACCCAAATGTTTCCCATGAAGTGCTCTTAGGACAAAGCAGTGAAGTAACACATTAACCAGTACTTCCACAGTCACGGCATACAAATAAACGGTTCGTAGAAATAAGAACGTGAGATTGTGCTAAGTTACCCCACTCGTATCCAATATCTCATGAGCACGTCCCAAAAGGACTTGCTTAGGAAAGCCAATCAACTCCATTTTCATCATCAAAGAAGTAAGGTCAGCTCGAAGAGTTGCTTCAGAAATCAAATCTTCTTTGCCAGCTACCTTGGCGCGTATGTGAGGTCGTCATGAGCACTTTTAGAGAGAGGAGCGGTAGCCCAAAATTGTTGAAGCCATGAGGAGACCAATAAGAATCACAGGTGAATCAACCAACAAAGAGTAATTAATTGATCAGACCAGTGAGAAAATCGATGAAGTTTGATAAAAATCAGCATTCTGAACCGTCTTTTCCACACACCAATCATCATGTGTGCTTGTTTACAAGAGCAGAATGTTGGCCATTTGAAGGTAAATTAATGTTTTTTTTTTGTCGGAAACGGAACGGTTGTAATTAAAAAGTCATAATGAAAGAAAAGATCATAAATTGAGAGAACAATGCAATTCAGTTGAGTATTAAAAGGATTGTGTTTAGATATAACTAATAAAGTTACCGTTTGTAAAATACGTTATTAAGCGCAAAAACGTACGTTTGTCCGTTGACCGAATACGTTAGAAACGTACTTTGCATTGTCTAAGCAGTACTACTTCTAAGGCAAGCACAGTACATTGTTTGGTTAAGCAGTACTATTCAACTCTCACAAAAGAGTGATCCAACACAAATAAGAGCAAAGACACCCCTTCCAACTTTGCAAACTATCTCTTCAAATCATCACAAACTTCTGAAAAATCATTCATATCCTCCCCTCAAATGATAGACTTAAAGTGCTTCAGAAAATCCAATCTAACCATCAACATTACTTGCACTGAATCACCATACCTATATATGTGATCCTCCCCTCAAAGAAAGCTATGGGTTCATCATCCCAATTGTAGCCACCAAACAAATTATAATCTTGGCACAAGATCAAAGCTTTTGGTGAGTAAAATAATCTGCTACATGTCATCATATGTAACCTTGACTACATTAATGAGCCTTTGGCTACATGAACCAATCTCGAATTAGTGATGTCGAATCTGAATCAGCTTGATCTTTGAGGTAAAAAAACACAGGACTTCACTCTTCCACAATGCAAAAAGGTGCTCTCATTGCGTTCAGATGGATCTCAGGTGTTCATGAAATTAAATTCCATAATCAAGTAGTTGATTTTGCATCCAAAGAACCCGAGCACAACAAATTGCAGCTGCTACATATACACTGCCTCTGTAGAAGGAGATAGCACAATGATTTGTTTCTTGCTGGCATTCTGCTCAAGAAACTCAAGCTACTGCCAAGATATTGACATTCCCCTGTAGTGGATCATCTATCATGGTTGTCCCCAGCATAGTCAACATCCAAAAAAAGCTTCCACAAATAAAAGTGAGAAGACTCTTAAGGCTACCATAAAAAAAACCACCTCCCCCCCCAAAAAAAAAAATATAGGTTGATGGTTTAAGGTATACCTAACGATCCTTTTGAGAGACCATGTAGATGAGAAACCTGTTCGAGAAGTGACTTGCGAAATCTCGCAACACAGACAAATACAGCAAACATTTATGATCTGGTCTTAAGCAGTTAAAGTACATGAGACAACCCAAACAAAAGAACTGAAAAGATTACATCAACATCTACACTGATTCTTCATCTTTCCTAAGATTTATGAGCATCAACAATGGGAGTAGATGCTGGCTTAATGGTTCTAAAAGTCAAACTATGTTGAGAATCAGTCTTCACACATATTTGTCCTTGACTTAGAAAACCACCAAACCATTAGATGCTTGACTTGCCAAGCCCACACAAAAAGAAAGTGAGTTTCACCATAGGAACTCATCTGGAATTCCTTTTGGCATAAGATCTTCAAAAATCCTTCACAAACCATACGAAGACTTCAAGTAGATCCAAACATGATGATATCAACAACATATTACCTGTCCAACACAGATATCTCTTCTTTCCTTCTTAATAAACATAGTTTTATTCAATAGCACCCTCTACCTATATTCACATAAGCTTCAAAACAGAAAAGTGGAAAGTCTTTCATACCATGCTCTTTCGGAGCTTGATGCAACTGGCCATAAAAAAAAAAAAAAAGCGTTGTCCCTTGACAATCTGTAGTACCTTGTTGGGATGAGCAGAGATCTTCAAAAACCTGGAGGCTGTTTGCGACATACTACCTCTTCGTGATATAGTTGCCATACAAAACTGCACTTTTGACACAACCATACTGATAGACAGTAAAAAAGCACACACATGAAAGATAGCAAATTCCAACAAAGAGTCTGATTAGCCCTTCAATTCTGGCAAACTGTGCAAATACTATCATCATAATCCACACCTTTCTTCTTGTCTGGTACCCTTGAGTGCAACAGGCAGTGCTTTGTTCTTAATAATAGTACCAAAAGAAGGCGACGATACCGTTCACTCTCTCTGTTTCTAAAACCCATTTAGTTCCCAATCACCCTCCCATGCCTTCTGTAAGAAAGTCAACATAGAACACCCAACACCACTTGTAGCTTGAATTGAACAATTCTTCTTGCAATGGCTTTCAACCCAACTTTCATCAAGCAAAGGCTTGAAGACTTCTTGGGGGTTTCCGTCTTTGAGACATAAAGAAACCAAGCAAACAAGGGCATAGTTTTTGCATGATTCTATTGTGGTTAGTTCATATTTGCGCTTGTATATGAAAGAACAGCAATTGCTCGTGTTGAATGGAAGTACTAGTCTTGTAGCTTTCGACTAGTTTGAACCCCAGCAGTACTTTTGGCCAATAATTTGCGAGCAACTTTGAGGATGACACTCTTCTCTGAATGTCTAAGTGTGGGAGTAGAGGGAACAGCAATGGTATGATCCAAGTTGAGATTAGTCAGCTACTTACTCCGCCATCCTCATCATTAAAAGAGTTTGTAGCAAGAAAACAGCCATCTGATGGAGTATCATCATCAGAAAATCTTAGGTGTAATTACCTAGTACTTTGAAGAGTAGATATTAGCAGTACTTAGATGAAAGTACTATACAGTCAACATTCTTTATCCCTTTGCAATAGATATTCTCACTCACATTTCCTCTTCAAAAGGAAATCCCGGTTGAATCATCATTATGATCTTTGGCAGAGATTCTTGATGCAAGTCAAACTTACAAGACTCATTCATGTAAAGCTTGATCTTCAGAGGACAAATTAACTTCTTTTGCAGCAAGTACGATCCTCTGAGGCAGGCATAAGCTGAGTTAATGAACAATGAATTGAGTTTGGTCACATACTAAATCCTCAGCATCATCACAAGTTAATCCTTGTTCTTTTGAATCAAGCATAGTTTTTCTTCCTGAACAGGATGTAAATTTCATCGATGAGTTAAAAGGTCAAGATCAAAACATACCCATCAGGACCTTTTCCTATTCTACTGTCCCTTTATGATTCTCCTAGATTCTCAAGAAAGTTTAACAATAAAGACAATCATGAAACCTTTCTTGTGATCCTGTTATAGACTCTAAAGCCTTTACTGTTATTAGATGATCCAACAGATATCCTTCTTGTCGACTTATGCCATCAAACTTTTACCCAATGATCCGCAGAGTATTAAGTTACATTCAGAGAGCATCCAACGGTCTCATGATACTGATGTTAGAGATCTTACCATCAAACGATTTCATAAGGATTCCCATAGTTTGAGGTTTAGTCCACCAACACTCTATTAAGCAACATAACAAGACAGTTAAATCGACGCTTTCAGCCCAAAATTGAAATAGGATAGAAAGGGAGTCTGCTAACATATACTAGCACTTCAATAAGAGTCCAATAACTTTCTTTCGCAACACCATCTTGTGCTGTGAGTCCGTGGCAATGCTATATTCTCTCTCATGATATCCTTTCTTGCACAATAAACTCAATTCATAAAGTCATTAGAATTCTTGAACTCTTTCCTGTCACAACCTGATGGTCTTCACTTTACATCCTTAGCCTGTTTTCCAAACCCACAATCACAATCATGTAAGCATATCAAAAGACTTCATCCTTGTAGGACCAAGAAAAACACCAACTGAAAATTCTTGCTGCAGTCAACAGTGACCACTCAAGACAGTAACGTCGGATACAAGCGGGGGGGGGGGGGGGGGGGGGGGGGGGGGGGGGGGGGAGTAAACATTTTAAGGGGGTTCAAGAGGAAAACACCCTAAAACCACCACACACCCCCTAAAACAAGCAAAAGAATAAAAAAAAAAAGAATAAAAAAAAAAGAAAAAAAATAAAACTACTAAAAAATTAGACATAAAACAATAACCGAAAGAAAAATACCACCCTCCCCCCCATGCCCCCCCCACACTGCGCCACTCCCCCATACGCCCACCCACCCTCTAGGCAAAGTGCACAACTACACGCCTTGTAACTACGCTAACTTCATGCCATGTACAACCTTTAAAACTATCAACAGGAAATGAAGGCGTTGTCGTTCACCCGGTGAATGAAAAAAATAGAATCAGTTATATCCATATCAGTGTGTTGATGCTAATGAAAATCAGGTTAAGGTTTGCCACTTGCACACTGGTAAGGCTAGCTTTGACTAGTGGAAAAATGGTCCAGATACAGAACCTTAGGACCCTGATGCATATTCGCGACTATGGACATAACTGCACGAAGAAAATAACGACCAGTATTGTCCGCAAGGGTGTACATACCAAGAAACTAGAAATCGAGTTGGGAACCTAAAGGTCAAATAGAATGATGTTCCAACATACACTGAACATTATCCAAGAGCTAACCCTTGATATGTACCACGTTTGTTGCTAAATGAAACTGATAAGTTGACCAGTTAACATCAAAGTGGACTCCCTGATAACATTTTGTAAATGGTAAATCTTCCAGACACCAAGACGTTTGGATGAGACTAATTATTGAGTTGGCCAACGACTTGATAGGATCAGAAACCTCCGCACCTAGTGGAAAGTGCAGACTGACAACAAAAGAAGGCTAATGAATCTTCTAGAAACAACCATAGCCATCACAAGCAACCTTTCAAAGACAGAAATGTCGCCCAATATCACAATATGGGGTGGGTGGCAAAGAAGTCCGTATGGTGGATCTTAAGCGCCCAAGTGTACCAAGTGTCAATTTTTTATCACAATGGCACGTGTACTCATGAAATGCCAGCCCAATGTAACACGGTAGGGCACTTTTCACCGACTCTGCAGAGGTTCGGCAACATACTGATGATAATGCTCGAGAAAGGACAACATGCATTTCCCCCACAAGGGAATGGTTGTTTTGAATGTGGAGCTCCAGGACATTTCAAGAGAGATTGTCCGAAATTGAAGAACAAGAATGGAGGAAGTGGGAATGCACAAGGTTGGGTATATGCAGTTGGGAATGCAGAGAAGAATGGAAATGCATTAAGAAACCCGGACTCCAATATCATCACGGGTACGTTCCTCTTAAACAACTGCTATGCATCTATACTATTTGACATCGGTGCCGATATAAGTTTTATATCTACTGCGTTTAGTTCCCTGATTGACATCGCCTCAACTCCATTAGAAAATAGTTATGACGTCGAATTAGTTGACGGGAAAATAGTCGGGATAGACACTATTATATGGGGTTGCACTTTAAATTTCTTAAACCATCCGTTCAACATAGATCTAATGCCCGTAGAACTGGGTAGTTTCGACGTTATTATCAGCATGGATTGGTTGAGAAGGTGGCACGCCGTGATCGTGTGTGATGAGAAACTTGTTCGAATTCCCTATGGGAATGAAACTCTGATTTTTCATGGTGACGAAAGTAACAATGGAATAGAATCTCGGTTGACCATTATCTCATGTTCAAAGGCTCAAAAGTACATGGCGAAAGGATGTCAGGATCTTTTTGAGGGCGACAAATATCCCGCCAAGAAGGGAGGATGACAAAGCGTAAGGAAGGCAACATAAAGACATAACCAATCTTTCGAGATTTACTAAAGTGTTTTCCCCGAGGACTTGCCGGTATTCCTCCAGCTCCGACCAGTAGAATTCCCAGATCCGACTTAATTCTAGGGAGCCGCGACCCGTAAGCCAGCACCGTATCGATTGAGCTCGTCCGAATGAAAGAATGTTAAACAACTGCAAGAGCTTCTGCCAAAGCTTTATAAGACCTAGTTCCTCACCTTGGGGAGCCCCGGTCTTGTTCGTTACAAAGAAGGATGGGTTATTCAGGATGTGCATTGACTACCGAGAGTTAAATAAGCTAACAGTGAAGAATCGTTATCCACTCTCGAGGATCGACGATTTATTCAATCAACTTCAAGGATCCAGCATTTATTCAAAGATAGATTTGAGATCAGGTTATCACCAACTTAGAGTACGAGAACAAGACATCCCAAAGAAACGCATTCCAACCGTATGGTCATAATACGGTTTTCAGGTTATGAATAACCTTCGGACAAAACAAACGCACCTCCGGATATTCATAGACCTCATGAACCGAGTGTGCAAGCCCTACTTGGATAAGTTCGTAATCGTCTTCATTGATGATATACTTATTTATTCAAAGAACAAGACAGAGCACGAAGAACATCTTAAGGCAATTTTGGAATTGCTTAAGAAAGAAGAAGTTGTATGCCAAGTTTTCATGTGTGAATTTTTTAGATTCCCGAAGGTACAATTTCCGGTCACTCACTTGATAGCAGAGGCATATCCATGTAGATACCAGCCAGATGAATCTATTAAGATGGGCATCTCCTAAGATACCGCCGGAGATCCGCCAATTTTTAGGTCTGTTGTGTTACTATCGAAGGTTATATTGAGGGATTTTAGAAAGATTTCAAAACATGACGAAGCATCCTCGGAAAGGTGAATCAAATTTGGATGCGGTGAAAAAGAAGAAAACGCATTTCATAAAAAAGCAGAAGTTTGCAGTGCGCCAATTCTGGCTTATAACCTGAAGGAAGCGAAGATTTTTGTGGTCTATTGTGATGCTTCATCACACAAGGGATTTTAAGGTGAAGTAATTGAATGTAAAAAGAGAAGGTGGATTGCTATGCTTATCGACAACTAAAAATGCATGAAAGAACTACACCACCATGATTTAGAACTTGATCGGTGGTTTTTGCTCTAAAGATATAGAGACATTGATATATATGGAACCAAATGCAACCGTGTTCAACCAACCATAAAAGTCAACAACACATTCTTCGACCAAAAAAGAGATAACATGAGGCAACGCCGTTGGCTAAATTGCTAAGTGTTACGATTGTGACCATTCGTTAGCACCCGGGGACGGCAACGTAGTGGGCCGACCATTGGATCCGTAAGGAACGGATTTAAAGCCATTGCGGTTCGAGCTTAGTTATACTATTATTGGGTTTGGACTTCCCAACAAATACTAAAAGCTTAGAGATCGAAGCCCTGAAACCAAGAGAATCTTGAGAAAAAGATGAAGGTGTAGGATCAAAGGGAAATACCAAGGAAAAGTTAAAACCACGCGCCGATGGAACCTTATGTTTAAACGGTAGGAGTTGGTTGCCTTGCTATGGCGACTTAAGATCAGTGATTATGCATGAATCTCATAAGTCAAAATATTCTATCCATCCCGGTTCCGAAAAGATGTATCAAGACATGAAGAAGCTATATTGGTGGCCCAATATGAAAGCTGACATCGCCACCTATGTTAGCAAGTGCTTGACGTGTGTGAAGGTCAAGGCCGAGCATCAGAGGCCATCGGGATTGTTAGTGAAACCAGTAATACCCGAGTGGAAGTGGATAATATCACGATGGATTTTATCATCAAGCTTCCTAAGTCGTCACAAGGTTTTAACACCATCTGGGTGATTGTGGATCGACTTACAAAATCTGCTCACTTCTTGCCAATAAGGGAGAATGATCCATTAGACAAGTTGGTAAGGTTATACCTGAACAGGATAGTGGCAAGACACAGAATACCTGTTTCAATCATCTGTGATCGTGATGGGAGGTACACATCAAACTTTTGGAGATCATTTCAGAAAGCTTTGGGTACAGATCTAAGTATGAGCACCGCGTATCATCCGAAAACCGACGGCCAGGGCGAGAGGACTATTTAAACTCTTGAGGACATGCTACGTGCTTGTGTGATCGATTTTGGAAAGGGCTGGGTTAAGCATTTGCCATTAGCTGAATTTTCGTATAACAACAGTTATCACGCTAGCATAAAGGCCGCACCATATGAGGCACTTTATGGCCGAAAATTTCGATCACCTGTGTGTTGGGCCGATGTTGGAGAAGCTCAACTGACCGGTCCGGAAATGATCCAAGAAACAACGGAAAAGATTGTCCTGATCAAGCAGAGAATTCAAGCTGCTCGGGATCGACAAAAGAGCTACGCTGATTTGAAGCGAAAGCCGATGGAGTTCGAAGTTGGGGATAGGGTTATGCTCAAGGTCTCGCCTTGGAAAGGGGTTATACGATTCGGTAATCGGGGCAAGTTGAACCCGAGATATGTCGGACCTTTCAAGGTGTTAGCCAAGGTTAGGAAGGTTGCCTACAGGCTAGAACTTCCTCAAGAATTGAGCAGGGTTCACCATACTTTCCATGTGTCTAATCTGAAGAATACGCTGACGAACCATTAGGCTCTAGTTTGTGGAAGAGCCTGTTGAAATTATGGAACGGGAGATCAAACGATTCAAGCGAAGCCGGATACCACTGGTTAAGGTTAGCTGGAACTCTAGGAGAGGTCCTGAGTTCACCTGGGAACGTGAAGATTCGTTCAAAAAGAAATACCCACATCTCTTCATAAACCGGGCTTCGTCATCTACTACAAGGTCGAAAGCTTTGAGGACAAAGCTCTTTTAATGGGTGGAGACTGTAACATTTCTCAATTTCAGGTCATTTTACGACTCTATTATTCTTGACTATTTATTTTAGTCCGATACGCATTTACTTTTAGTTTAACCTTTAAGCTAAATCGCGTAGACTAGAAATAATTATTTAACATAAACGGTTACCAAATAAATTAAGGTTTACGTCAAGCAAGTGTTATATAATTATTAGGAAGATAATTATTGACTTTGCGCGTTTTATTTTTTTATTGGTCATGTAAAAGGCTTACGTTTCGCAATAAAATACATTTAGACACACCTCGGAAATACCTAGACTTACCTAGACTCAAACCAATACCCATTTTTAATCCTTAAACACAAAATTTATGCAATGCTTGTGTTATTAGCTCATGTTGGCCGAATATGGGTAAGAATAACCCATAAACCATTCATCTCTTATACTTAATCATCTAGAAAATCTCCCTAATGTCCCCTAAGTACATGTACAACCTATGTTTAATAAAAACATGTACTAATTGTCTCTAACTAGCTTATTACTCAATGGTTAATAACCACATTTGATCCCTTTGTTCCCTCTTTGATACCCGCGGCTAGAATCACCCACACACAACCTATAAGATTTCAAATCTTAACAAATCTTGTACATATATCTTGTAATTAAGAATGTACTAAGTGGTTTAGCAAAATACCATTTGAGGCTAACTAAAAACCTCAAAATCACCACTTAGAGCTTGTTTTTGGTTAGATAATAACTAGGGAAAACTAACTAGCTCGTAAGCCTATAAATACTCACTTACACTTAACTTTAAAGCATTTCTTACAACTCCTAAATACTCTCTCAATCAAAACCATTCATATTTCTCTCATTCACATTCGGTTCATACAATAGCCGAACCCAAAACACTTTGTCACATTTCGCTTTTAAGCACAAGGAGTACGAGGACATAGGAGGAGTATACGAGCCAAGGTTGGGTTATTTGATAAGCTTTGAAGCTTAGGGTTGGCATACATTTAGGTTATACGATTTGGGTTAACTACACGATACACATTCAAATCTCTAGGACCCTTGTAAGTCGTACTAAGCCATTCATGTCCATAACCTCTTCACTTTGTATTATATGTTCGTTTGAATTCCTAGTCGAATGGTCACGTTAGTTTGTAGATAACAAACTAACGTGAGCTTATGCATGCTAAATGCAAAACATGCGTGTTATACGCATATGCATACGTATATTATCTCTTGTGTGGTGCTAGGACATGCTAAAATGTGATTTAAAATGAGCTAAAGCCTTAAACGTTTCATTTAAATGCAAAGATGGAAACTAACTTGAAAACTATCACATATACTCGAAACCTATACGTTAACTTTTCATGAAAACGAAATGGCATGGTTTGGGAAAGAGAATACGAACCTATAGAACGAATGCATGTGATAAAACACGATTAAATAATGCTAAACGAGTTTGATTTGGTGCTAGTGATCCTAACGAGCCTTAATATCATTAATGTGCCACTAACGGGCCTTGTTGGGCCAAACAGTCCATTAAACGCCGTTAATGGGCACCCCACGTCCCCCCCGTTAGTGGGGAACCATGGCTTATTATTAAGCTCACTTGAGCTTATAGAGGGGTTAGGGAACTTATTAAACTCGTTGGTTAGTAAAACGCAAATGGAAACCCTTAACGGGCCACTAATGGACTCGTTAAACCCAAACAGGCCCAACAGGCCGTACCGTGGAGACCACAGCTTATTAATAAGCTCCACGAGCTTATTAAGAAGCCTAATAAGCTTATTGAAATTACATGGACCTTAATATACCATAGAAACTTAACCGAACCCTCGTTGGGCTTGACAGCCCACTACCATAGCCGAAGTAGGCCCATAAGCCACGAATAAGCTTGAACAGCTTATTTGTGAGCTTATGCAGCTTATTGAGTTATTTATGAACTTAGAGAAGCTAATGGACCTCAATGGACCAAGCCTAAATGTTTAAAATGCTATTCGGGTTCTTATTGGACCCGAAAGCCCATTAGCGAGGCTTATTTGCTTAATAAATAAGTTGAGCAATAAAACAGACCCATAAGTGCTTATTTAGCCTAGAACAATAAGTTGAACATGTTATAAAACATTAATGGACCCCTTTGATATCTTTCGGGTTAGAGTTATTAAGCTAGCGAGCCCGATAAACTCGAATAAGCTTAAATAAGCTCATCCGAACTTATTTTTCAGCCAACAAGTTTTTAAATAAAAGCTAAATGATGCTTATGTTCCTTTGAAAACTAAATTAAGACCTTTAAATGCATATTAGACCTTTAAGGGACACAATAAGGTCCAATACTCCTAAATAACTCAATCCGAAGCTTATTTGATATAAGCTCCACAAGCTTATATGGCTTTATTGGAGCCTAATAAACCCATGTCACTTGTAGATCTTATTTAGACTTAAAAGCAATCTTTTACAAGTTAGGGGACAAAAATGTCCAAGTTTGTAAACGTTGAGGATTAAAAACTTGCCCAAAAAAAACGATTTTTATAAGTCTATGGATGTTTTTGACAATTCTAAACTTAAGGGCTTGTTTGGAACCTGTAACGACCTAAAGAGTGTAATTTGTTGTAAAGTTGAAAGGTCTAAAGGTGTAAATTATAGAAAACCTAAAGGTATTTTATGACAAAGTGATTTTTATAAACACTTAGCAAATCGGACAAGTTATAATATTATTATTCGGAAATTTAAACGAATTAAAACTCTACTTAAATAAAATGAATATTATTAATAACGCTTACAACATAAACTTGAACGTTTTAGCCGTTACCTTTACTCAAAGCCATCACGTGAAACAAATACCATAAACATGCACCACTCAAGGAGATAACAGTATAATATATAAACTAGCAAGATATTGTAGTTTATACATTAAGTCGTTAGCCTAAACTTATAGACTAAGACTGGCCGTACTTGCTTAGGTATTTGACGGTGATTCATTTTCCATACTTGGATATATTTATCATTCACAGAGGACTACCTACTAAGGTGAGTTCATAGCCCCATGCTTTACAATTATTTAAATGATTTACATCTTTGGGGTGAGAACATGCTTTGTTTACAATTGAACGCAATGGTACATATTTATACAATGAAATACGATTTTGCCTAAGTAAGCGATACCCACTTGAGCCTTTATCTTGAGACTGCCAATTACTAATTATAAGCGCGAGTGTTATAAATAATCTATTAGGGATTGCATCCCCTTTGGTGAGTAGCGCTCACCTGTGCCGGTTTGGCCGGACAACAAACGTATGCCCCATGTCGGATTTGGGATGTTGCGGTTTTAGAAACATCATTCACGGGCATTGTAGGCATTTTATTGCATTCATACATGTCGAGCTTCAGTGTCATGAGCTTAGGAAAACGTAATTACTTTTATGATGTTTGCATATGTTTGCTTAATCATACACTTGGAAATCTTGCGGTCCTACAATTGATTTACATAAACCTATGAATTCACCAACTTTATGTTGAACATTTTTAAGCATGTTTTCTCAGTGTCAATAAGGTACCGGTGCCAGATACATTTGGGGTCACGTCTTTGGGAGAGAAGTCAAATACAAAAGATTTGGGTCTATTATATTTTGGAACATTTGTAAAAACCAAAATCTTTACGTTATATTGTCGATACATTTAGAAGCCATGAAGCTTATGAGTAATGAACAAGTATTTTTGTTAACCAATGTATTCTTTTTAACGACACGTTTTTAGTGGTCGTTCCATAACATGTTGCTATTGATCTATGAAGTAACGCCCTCGGATATTCAATATTCCGCTGCAACTCAGATTTGGGGGTGTTACACAGACCATAATATTCTTTAATCATTGTCTAGTATTCGCTAATTGCCATCTATAACAAAATGTAATAATCTTGGACTGCTATATATTATAAAATGTTTTGACATTTACAAATCTAACATGATAATCTTCGACACCTATATATTGTATGATAAAAATTGCTAACATATTGTTGAAAATAGGCACAACAACACAACCTGTAACACCCCCAAAAATATGTTGCAGCGGAAATGTGTCCGGGGGAGTTACTTCATAATACACAGCGCTAGATACAAGAGAACGACCTCTAAATGTGTCGTTTGAAAAGTAGTCTCGTTGATTTCTTTGAAATTGATATAACATTTGTCCCATAATTACAATGAAAAGCTTGAAAACAACCCAACGAGATTTGATCATTTGTCTGTAAGTAGTAATCCATGAATGAAATCTTGTCAAATTTAGACTCTAGTGCACATCAAATAATCCAAGCATCTATTCACCTGAGAAAAACATGCTTAAAAAGAGTCAACATAAACTTGGTGAGTTCATAGATTTGTTTAAGTATAAATGCTGAACCAAAGTTCTGTCAAGTGTGTATGAGACCATTTAAATCCTTAAATGTCCTTCAAAATGTATGTATGAAAATTTGACCGCATTTGTCCAAAGTATGTATTGCCACTTTATTCAAGGCAACGTAAATGTTCAAGTGTGTATAAAACCATGATTACCATTACTCTAAGTTCATGAAACTGCGACGTAGACTTGTATGTATGCCACTTTATTCAAGGCACAGTAAGAGTGTACCCATCGTAGGTGTTCCCTCCAAGAACACCCGGGTATTAATGAAAATAATATGTACCCATCATAGGTGTCCCCTCCAAGAACACCCGGGCATTTCTGAAAATGTTCATGTGTATATAATTGTTGGCCCTGAAGACTCAACCAATCGTGTTCCGACATGTTATAACGTTCGTTACCGGTGATAGCTAGTCACCCGAACGGGGATTGTCAATCCCGAATAGATCTATTTCATAACATTCGCGCTCACCCTCCAAGTGATTTACAGTTCATGCAACCTAAGCTAATCCGTAATCATAAAAGTATAGTATGTGTTTACGTTCAAAATTAAACCAAGTATTGTATCTCCTCGCGAGATATAATAAATGAGTATGGAAATCAAAGTAAATGCGTTTGTAAACATGTATGCAAACGAGTTGTAAATGAACACGTAACGAATTTAAATCAAACACGTAAGTGAATTTGTAACAAGCATGTTCTCACCCCAAAAATATATGTAAAACATGTAAAACGTGGGGCTATGAAACTCACCTCGGTAGTAGATGAAATAAAGTGCGCAAATAGCCGAGCAATTGATCTACAAGAATTAGGATACAATTATTATTTGACGACATAATTAGTTAAAATACTTATTTAGGTATTTATAAGAATTAGCAATTTAGGTTTATTTGTTATATGTTTATTTGTGTACGTAGATTTCAAAGTGATGATCTATAATATTAGTATAAAATGTTTACTTATTTATTTAAAGTTCTTCCCGTCTAAACTTGTGTGATCGCCTTCGAACTTAAGGTCCTTTAGCTATTTCTTAGGTGTTATCAAATGTCCTAATGCCGAGTCACCTATATAAATTTTTTTGAAGACTCAAATCAACAAATATACTTCTTTA
>BQNB010053066.1:0-40200 GCA_026074375.1 Tanacetum coccineum
TTCTTAATTTCTCTTTTAAAATATTATATTATATATATATATATTTTAGGTATACAAAACTACGAACCAGTTTTTGGCGCCGCTGCCGGGGATTAGTGTTTACGATTCCTACGTTTTGTGTTTGTTGATTTGGTTTGAAGATCCTTTCGTCCTCGAAAGTTTCATTCTTGTTTTAAAAATTCAAAAGTAAAAAAAAATCAAAAATATAAAAAGTAAAAAATATATTTTCCTTTTCTTTTTAGTATAAGTAAAAGACTAAAAAAAAAACAAAGTTGGTAATCGAACACCAACAAATAATATCTTCTATTGAGATATTATCATTTCAATTTCCGGTGAACTTGCAATTGTTCCCAAATCGTAATCAAAGATTTAACACTTGCCTTTTGTGTCTCTACCAAGTACGGCTCACCTTGAAAAGAAATTTTCAAGAGCTACCGTGAAGTAGTTGATTATTTGGTTTAAGTCTCTTTCGTGTAACCGTTAAAAAATATATAAAATATATAAAAAAAAAAATTTAGTGTAAAGTTTTGCTTTTTAATTGTTAGTTTTTCTTTTTATGCGCACTCGTTCGCAATCTCGAAGACGTCGACAACAACAAAATTTCGGTAGAACCTCAAATTGTTGAACAAAACGTTGTTCAATGCTGACAATCAAAACAATGGCAATGTTACAAGCACCATCGAGGGTTATGAAGATGCTATAGTTAATCCAGCGATCAATGCTTAACAATTTCGAGCTCAAACAACTCTTTAATCATCTTGTGCAAAGTAATAAGGTTTTAGGGTATAGACAAGACCTTCACAATCACTATCGATTTTTTAACAAGGTTCACTCAAGTTTAGACATCCAGAAGTTCCGAACACTTCGGTTAGCTTTTGCTTTTCCCTTTTTCTTTCTAGACGGTGAAGACGAGATTAGTTAGACAAGGAACTCCTAGATCAATTCTCACATGGGGATCGGACCTTGTTTCAAAAATTCATAATCACAATTCTTCCCACTTCGAAAACAACTTACCTCCGAAACAAAATCACCAATTTTTTCCAAGAACCAAACGAAGCTTTTAACGAAGCATGGGAACATTTTAAAGGACTCCTTCGTTAATGTCCTCACCGTGGCTTCTCGGAACTTCACCAACTCGATACTTTTTACAATTCTTTGAATTCAAACGATCAAGATGCCTTAGATTCTGCCACAGGTGGTAATTTCTTGGACAGAGGCCCTCAAGAAGGGATTTATTTTAGCAATTATGGAAAGCACGTCAAAAGTTCGTTACTCCAGAAGTCGTTACTATGATTCAAGAGTAGAGTACGGATGCTCCTCTTTCTAATTCTTCACTTCTAATATTCTTTCGTTATGAAAATACAAATAGCCGCCTTTCTCGCGAGGATAAGATGACCTAATCCAAGATGAACAATATGTTGAATGAAATGAAAGCTTTTTTGTTACTACTCTGACCCGACAAAGCAGGTGAGAAGTTTGTGTCACTTGTGGATCAATCACCATTTTAACCATTGTCCTGTTACTCGAGGTGGTGTAAACGATTTTCCTGGTTTTTCAAGCAACCTCCAACAATTTCAAACATACCTGCTAGCTGTTGTAATTTTCTCCCATAAGAAACAGAAGAAAATGAAGAAAGAAGAGAGTAACCAACCTTCCAATTTGGCAATGTCAAATGAGACCACCAGTTTTTTAATACAACCGAATGTTCCAAACCCCCAAAAACCGTTATCAGGAACCAATTTCTTAACCTTCAACCAAAATCCGTGGTGGAGTGGAAACTTTAATCTAAAACCAAAGTTTATCAAGCTCCACCATTACCAATACCCCAATCAATCCAATTAGCGGTTTGAGTAGGTTTGGTATGTACAGTGCATAAATGTTCGTGTTTTACCGTACCAACCTCCAACAATTAATGTTTGGAAAACGGATTTTGAAATGCTGCGTCAAAGCAAAACGATGAATATTGAACGAATGTGCAAAAATTCAAAAATCAAGATTGCAAAATCAAATGGCAAAGCGTTACAAGTTTGTTTACAAGCCTTTGCCACCTACGTTTGATGATTTAGGCAAAATACCAACCAAACTTAAGTTCAAGTTCTTTACCTTAGCAATACCATTATCAAAGAAAACCCAGAACGAAGCAGGCATATTACCACTCGTAGTGGTGACTCATACGATGGACCTCCTATTCCACCGCCGGCGTGGAAAAGGAAAGTGAGAGGTGACAAAGGATACGGA
This sequence comes from Tanacetum coccineum, assembly GCA_026074375.1. Lineage (NCBI taxonomy): Eukaryota > Viridiplantae > Streptophyta > Magnoliopsida > Asterales > Asteraceae > Tanacetum > Tanacetum coccineum. Next base: position 2,239 of record BQNB010053066.1, read on the forward strand.
GATACAAGCACGAAAGACATCCAAACCTCCTCCATTGGTCAAGTGCAAAACAAAAGACAAAGAGCCTAAGAGAAAGCCTTCTTTCGTGGCCAACAAAGCCCAAACTAATTTTCCCTTACCCATCGAGATTCAATAATAAAAGAATTCGTGAAAGGGATGATATCCTTGCTTCAAAGTTTATGGAAATCCTTTCGTATCTTCATTTGCGTCTAGTTCGAAGAAGGATGCTCTCATTCATATGCCGAAAGTTTGCTCCGATGTTCAAAAAGTGTTAAATAACAAAACAAGTGTCGATAATTGAACCAAACACGTAAATGAAAATTGTAGTGCGGTTGTCCTTAAAAAGCTTCCAGAAAAGCTAGGTGACCCCGGTCGATTTCTCATTCCTTGTGATTTTTTAGAGTTCGATAGTTACTTAGCCCTTGCCGATTTAGGTGCTAGTATCAATCTCATGCCTTTATCCATTTGGAAAAAGCTTCAACTCTCAGGGACTAACTGAAAACAAAACTGGTGTTTGTTAGAATTGCCGATCACGTACTTATTTCCAATCCAACTGGTTGTAGTGAAAATGTTTTTGTCAAAGTAGGGAATGTTTTTCTTTTCCCGTGACTTTGTTGTTCTGATTCTTAATAGCGATTCCTCGAGTAATTAATACTCGGGCGGACCCTTTCTTTAGGAGCTCATGCTTTAATCGTTGTTTATGGAAGGAGAGATTACTCTTAGGGTAATGAATGATCAATCTTTCACCCTTAAGTGTGGTGATGTCACCTTCCATTTCTACAACAATCTCGAATCATTGAAGAAGGTTGATCTCATTGATGTTCACCTTGTGAGAGTACTCACAAGAAAGTTCTTGGGCATTTTCGATTCCGTTGCTTACAACAAATCCTTCTTGCACTTCGATCCGTATTGTTTCTATTCCATCTCCAACACTTACTCCATTTTGTTGAAAAGTGATTTTCTACTTCGCTTTGAAGAAACCGCCGTGCTTTTCATAGCATTTGTTGATGAAACTAGTTTCACCCAATTTTCAATGTACATTAACTACGATCCCGAAGGGTGACTTTCTCATTCTCGACTCCACTCTCATACAGTGTTACATTCATTCACCAGTACTAGGAGATTACTACCCCGGAATTCAAAAGGATCTTAAAGTCATTGAACCAAAAGAATCTTTACTTAAACCAAAAGATAAAATTCCCGAAGTCGTAACGTAAAGAGTTACCCTCGCATCTCGAGTATGCGTTTTTTAAAGGAAATTACAAGCTCTCCAGTCATAATTCAAAAGACTTGAGCCAAGAAGATGAAAAGTACCTCATCTCATTCATGTTTTGAAAAACCGAAAACAAAAAGGCAATTGCTTGGAAACTTTCTGATATTCCGAGGCCATAGATCCAGATTTTCGTCTCTCTCAAAATCCTTTTAGAAGATGGATTACCAACCTTTAGTTCCAAATAAAGGAGGGTTACAACCCTAAACATCACGAGTCATCAGAAAGAAGTAGAAAACTTCTTGACGCGGTGGAATGATTGTATCCAATTTCGGATAGTCCCATGGGTTAGTACAGCGTCCCATTGTTGTTCCTAAAAAAGGTGGTATGGAACGTTGCACAAACGAAGAAAACGAGCTGAGTGCCTACTAGATTAGTCACGGGAATGGGAGAGTTTGCATCGATTATCGGAAAGTTAAACGTAAGCAACTTGTAAAGACCATTTTCCGATACATTTTGGACCAAATGTTAGAGCGATTAGCCTCGCGGCAACGAATTTTATTGTTTCTTTAGATGGTTTTTCAGGGTATTTTTCAAATCCCAATTGTTCTAAAGTTCAAGGAAAAACTACTTTTCACGTCGCCCATACGGAACTTTCGTTCGATAACCGTCGTATGCTTCGGTTTGTGCAATGCACAGGAACTTTCCAACGTTGTATGTATGGCTTTTTTTCACGTTATGATAGAGAAAAACGATGGAGGTTTTTATGGACCGATTTTTCAGTTTTCGGGAGATTCCTTTTCTCGTGCCTTGCCAACTTTAGAAAAAAGCTTAAAAGGTAATATTTGTGAGGACACCAAATTAGCCACTAAATTGGGGAAAGAGCCATTTCATGGTAAAAAGAGGGCATTGGTTTTAGGACTAGATCTCCTAGAAGAAAAGGAATTAAAAGTCGATAAGGCCAAAGTTGATGTAATTTCTAAGCTTCCTCATCAAAACGACCGTCAAAGGAATTCTAAGTTTTTTGGGCATGCGCGGTTCTATCGAATATTTATCAAACTACTTTTCCAAAAATTCTCGACCATGACCATTCTTAGAGACGAACATCCCTTTCATTTTTTCAGAAGATTGCATTCTAGCCTTTCCAAACATTGATAAAAAGAAAATTGAACGAAGCTCCAATTTCTTTGGTCCAAAATTGGGATCTACCTTTTGAAAAAAAATACATGTGCGATGCAAGGATTATGCAATAGGTTGCGTTATAGGACAAAGGATTGTGAATCATTTCCGACAATTCATTATGCATAGTAGTAAGACTATGACTGAAGCAGGAAACGAATACACACAACCGAAAAAGAGATGCTTGCAGTGGTTTATGCTTTCGAGAAGTTTCGATCATATCTAATCATGAACAAGAGTATTGTTTACACGGACCACTCTGCTTTGAAATACCTTTTCAACAGAAAGACGCCCAATATAGCAAGATTGCTTCGTATGGGTCTTACTATTCTTCAAGAAATTTGATTTTAAGGTTGTATCGTTACTAAGGGAGCTGAAAAACTATGCAGCGATCACCTCTCTCGTCTTGAAAACCCGTACGAAAATGTTTTGATCCAAAAGGAATTAGCGAGACTTTCCCTTTGAAACTTTATAGTGTTGTTAACTTCCTAACGACCAAAGCTACCCCTGGTTCGCGACTGTGCTAACTACCACGCCGGGGGGGGAAATTCGTTTTAAAAAGGAGAATGTCACTCAAGAGAAAAACAAAGTTCTTTAAAGATGTAAAACATTTTTTCTTAGGCATGACCCTTTTCTTTCAAGACTTCGTGGGATCAAATTAATTCGTAAGGTGTGTAGATGCAAAGAAGCTCTCGAAATTCTCGAAGCTTGTCACATATTGGACCACCGGGGGACACTAATGTGCTAACTTTACCGCCAAGAAGGTTTTTGATGGCAGTTTTTTATTGGCCTACCCTTTATGAGGATGCCTACGAATTGATCAAAATCTTGTGATGCTTGTCAAAGTCAGGGCAAAATCTCTCAACGTAGTTGAGATGCCTCAAATGAATCCAAGTTTGTGAGAATTCGATTAATGGGAATTGATTTTTATGGGACCTTTTCCGTCAAATCTAGGGGTATCTAATATATTCTAATTGCCGTGATATCTTTCCAAGTGGGTTGAAGCCGAAAAGCGTCCCCACCAACGATTGACTAGGGGAGTTTGTTTAAGTTCTTAAAATCTCCATTTTCTCCCGATTCGGTGCTCGAGTAGAGAGCAATCATAAGCGATGTGGGAACATTTTTGTACGACAAATTGATAAAGTTATGTCTTAAATATGTAGTCACCCCATCGTTTTTTGACTCTCTTTCCTTCCTCAAAGAGTGGTTAAGTGAAAGTCAACGAATCGGAGGTCTCAAAAGAATTTGGCTGAGGAACGGTAGCGTAGAAAATCGTGCCTCATGGCCGACAAGCTAGCTGATGCAGTATGGGCTTTTAGATACCGCGTTACAAAGACTCCAATGGATGTAACTCCGTACAAGTTAGTCTATGGAAAGCGTGTCCACTAACCAGTTGAGCTAGAACACAAAGATATTGGGCTTTAAGCGCATGCCAACTTCGATTTTTAAAGACGGAGCGATATCGAAAGCTTCAACATCTAATGAACTTAGCGAGCTTCGTGATCAAAGCTACGAGAATTTCGTTATCTAAGGAGAAGAACAAGAAGCACACGATTCCCAATGATAAAGAACCGAATCTTCAATGTGGTGATAAGTCTTGATTTCAAATCTCCCGATTAAAGATTTTTCCGGAAAAGCTCAAGTCTGATGGTCCGGACCATTCACAATTACTGAAGTTTATCCTTATGCATTCCAAGTTGTTTCATGCCAAAGGTTCTAATTTCAAAGTAACTGGGTCACGTCTGAAGCATTACTATGGAGGGGATACATCACCATTGGTTATCCCGGACTTCCAGACTTTCCCTAAGGACAACTAAATTCAGGGATCGAGTCAAGCTTGCGACTCTGGTGATCAAAAACAAGCCGTTCGTGGGAGTTCCCCCAAGCTTAATCATCTCTATTTTCTTTCTATTTTTTATTATCAAATGCGTTGTTTTTGAGAGAGGCTTGTTTCTCTTTCCGATTTCTCGTTGTTTGTTGCTTGTTTGTTATGATTTTTGCAGGATTCTCCCAACAAATTCAATGAAGCCTCTCGTGTCCGGTGTTGTTTCCCGTTTTACTCGAGCTTCTCATCCTTTGTGTGAATTTAGTTTGGGGAGATCCGATATCCTTTCATTATCGATTAACGTTTATCTTTGCATACTTTATAAATGGCTTAGATTTACGTAGATCCCGACTTTAAACATTGAGGACAATGTTTCGTTTTAGTTTGGGGAAGGGAATCTATCGATTTGATGTTGCTTGCTTATTGTTTTGTTCTCACGTACCCGTTTTCCCACAAAAATAGCAAAATTTTTAAATTTTTCAGTCTTGTTATTTAGTTAAAAATGTTTATAAAAAAAAAAGTGTTAAGACATAAATGTAGGTTTACCGTTGGTAAGAATAAGAAGTAATTTTTGACCCGATGTACGGTGTAGAGTTCTAGCTGTCTTCCTTAAAAATTAATGCTGATAGTTTGTGCTAGTCTCTTGTTTTGACTTTTAAACCACGTAGACTTGAAATCATTAGTAAATGAAGACTTGTGCTAATCTCAAGTAGATTTTAAATATGCCGAGTTGGATTTTATATAGGCTAAGTATTTGCGAATATCTTTTGTGAAGAATAGGAGATGATAGTGTTGTTTACGAATAGGAATGCTAAATAAGTTTATTTGGAAAACTTAAAGGGTCTTATATGAAATAACTTGTGATTTTGCTTCCCCGATAGCTCTTTAAAATGATTAATTAAACGTGTTTCTCTTTAATTTTTTCATAATTAGAGTTTTACTCTTAAAAGTTTATCAACTATTCAGAGCAAAGCTTTAACGAGCATGAGTCAAATACTCGTTTGATAAATGACAGAATTTTAGTTTCGAGTTTATTACTTTGCGGTTTTTAAATACGAAATTTTTACTATTTGCAAATTAAAAAAAAATCTATAAAAAATGTAGTCGGTAATTAAAAAGGATGCAAGTTATAAATCCTTAAGTGTTAATAATTAATATACAAACTCCATCGCAATAAAGTACATGGGCATTTGTCGGTTCGCTCCCGATGTGACATCGAAAGAAAAGGGTGGGGCTTGTATATTAGGGTTGATATCATAATAAGTACCGCGAGTATGTCGGAAGGCGAGGCCGATGTGTCTTTGAAAGAAAAGTGATACCAATAGAAATAATAAAGTTGCAAAGTTAGAAAATAAATAGTAAAAGTTTCATTTTCTAAAACCAAAGTATTCTTTTTGAGCTAAAGTTTGCAAAAGTCTACAAGGCTTTTTCATGAGAAGTTCATGCGTTTCGGTTAGTATTCTCCGGATGGGGTGTCAAAAGCCTTAGATTACCCGATGACGGTGGGATCGCTAGAGAAGAAAGTTATTCATGGAGCAATGTGAAACAACCATTGTCTTGCTACGTAGGTTTTTGTGTTGCTTTTAGTTGTGATTCTTCTAGTGATTACACATATTAGCCTAAAAGGCCCCATGTGTTAAGCGTGGTTGCGATTTCAACTATCTAATATGTGGATTTAACGGTTTAAATTATTTGAACACACACTTAATATATGATTTATGTCGGGAGGAAGAATTCACAAGTTATAATTATAAGTAGTCTTAGCATCTTAGTTCATCGTGAAAAATGGCCATCATACAACGTTGGAAAGTTCCGGGAGCATTGCACAAACCGAATGGCATACGACGGTACGCGAAAGTTCCGTATGGGCACGTGAAAGTAGTTTTCTCTTGATCTTTAGGATCAATTGGGATTTGAAAATACCCTGAAAAACCATCTAAGAAACAATAAAACTCGTTGCCGGCTAATCGCTCTAACATTTGGTCCATGAATGGTAACGGAAAATGGTCTTTACAAGTTGCTTCGTTTAACTTTCGATAATCGATGCAAACTCTCCATCCCGTGACTAATCTTGTAGGCACCAGCTCATTTTCTTCGTTTGTGACAACGGTCATACCACCTTTTTTAGGAACACAATGGACTGGACTAACCCATGGACTATCCGAGATTAGATAAATCAATCCCGCGTCAAGAAGTTTTTCTACTTCTTTCTTGATGACGTCATGGATTTTAGGGTTAACCCTCCTTTGATGTTGGACTGAAGGTTCGTAATCATCTTCTAAAAGGATTTTGTGTGAGCAAAATTCTGGATCTATGCCTCGGATATCAGAAAGTTTCCAAGCAATTGCTTGTTTTTGGTTTTTGAGAACGTTAATGAGTGAGGTCTTTTCATCTTGGCTCAAATCTTTTGAAATTATGACTGGAAGCTTGTTATTTTTCTCTAAGAAAGCATACTCGAGATGCGGAGGTAACTCTTTAAGTTCGACTTCGGGAATTTCATCTTTTGGTTCAAGTGAAGACTCTTTTGGTTCAACAACTTTAAGATCCTTTTGAATTCCGGGGTAGTAATCTCCTTGGTCTGGTGAAGGTAATGGATCACTGTTGAGAAGTGCATCAAGAATGAGAATGTCACCCTCGGGATCATAGTACGTAGCATTGAAAACTGGTGAAACTGGTTCATCATCGATTGCTATGAAAGCATCGGCTTCTTCAAAGAGTAGAAAATTGGTTCATCATTGATTGCTATAAAAGCATCGGCTTCCTCAAAGAGTAGAAAATCACTTTCATCAAACGGAGTTAAGCTTGGAGATGAAGTAGAAACATCGATCCATCAAGTCTGGAGAAGGATTGTTGTAAGCAACGGTAAATCGGAAATTCCAAGTACTTCTTGTGAGTACTCTTCACAAGTGACATTCGTTAGATCAACCTTCTTCACGATTCGAAGATTGTTGTATTGAAATGGTAGGTGTATCACACCTTTAAAGGGTTAACGATGTCATCATTCCTAAGAGTAATCTCTCCTTCGTCAAACATCGATTTTAAAGCATGAGCCTCCTAGAAAGGGTTTCGCCCGAGTATCAACGGTACTCGAGGATCGGCTATAAAATCTAGGACAACGAAGTCGGCGGGAAAGTAAAATTTCCCTACTTTGACAAAAACATTTTCAGCTACACCGGTTGGTTTAGAAATTGTACGGTTGGCTAATTCTAATACCATTTTTGTTTCGGTTAGGCCTGAGAGTTGAAGCTTTTTCCAGATGGATAAAGGCATGAGATTGAATACTAGCGCACCCTAAATTCGGCAAGGGCTAGGTAACTATTCGAACTCTGGAAGACTCACAAGGAATGAGAAATCGACGGGGTCACCTTAGCTTTTCTGGAAGCTTTTTAAGGACAACCGCACTACAATTTCATTCAACGGTGAATGTTATTGGTTAACTCAACAACCTTGTCTTTGTGTTTAACTCTTTTTGTACATCGGAGCAAACTTGGATATGAATGAAGAGCATCCGCTGAGACTTAGCTTAAAGTGGGAAGATTCGGAAGATTTCCATAAACTTTGAAGCTAAGATATCATCCTTTCACGAATCTTGTCTTTGTTGAGGTCTCGATGGGTTAAGGTTAAATTAGGTTTGGTTTTTAGTTTGGCAACGGAAGAAGGGCTCTTTGATTGGTTCTTTGTCTTTGGTTTGTTTCAGGAACTAATGGAGGAGGTTGGATGTTGTTGGTGCTCGGTAGCTCCTATCTTTGTACCTCACTTCCTTTTCACCACCGGCGGCGAAGAAATCGAAGGCTCCATCGTATGATAAACACTGAGTAATTTGCTGAATTGTATACTAATTTACCGGGATAGATTTTGCCATATAAAAGCCAAATAAATGCCAAAAGAAACAAAGAATAGAAATGTGTGCTTTTGTGTCAAAATTGTGCAAGGTGGTAAGGATTGGCCCCTACTCTAGACAAAAAGAAGCAAAAACGATCAAAAACCGACAAGAAACGAGAAAAAGACAAAAAGTCAAGAGCAAGACAAAGAAACCAACCAGTAATCACAGCCGGATCAGCCCGACACAGTCAAGCTCAGTCAAAGAAAGAAATAAAGGAAGTCAAAAGCTTAAAATTACAAGTCAAAGGGCCAAAGATGTCAAGTTCTCAAAGTTTAAAGGCTATTTTGAAGTTTTAAAAGTCTCAAGGACTAAAGTTGCCAAAGAGTGGAAGTTGTTTTATAAAGAAGAAATAAAAGAACACAACAACAAGGGTTTAACTTGCCATTTCCAAACCTCCTTTAACACTAAGATTGGGCGGAGACAACTACAAGGACGATTTTTGCCAACTCTCCAAAGTTTCAAACATATCACCCGGCTAAAACGCAACAGCTTAACAACTCAACAAACTTACAACAACTTTTCCCGCCAAAAAAGTCCCAAACCCAATCTCCTAATTTACCCAACCCCGCTCCCTTTTAAACACTCAAATCGTTCATAAACTCTTCCCCAATCATAATAAACCACGTGGCAAGCCCCTATTGGATCGAACACCTCACTAAATCCATCAAACGGCTACAAATAGATTTCAAAGGATCGATGGTTGAGATTTAAAGGAAGCTCCTAGAAATTCTTCCCTCTCCTCACCCCTCTTCTATAAATAGCAGCTTAGGAGTTCATTTTTCAGTGTGAATTTTCTGTTTTAAACATTTTACTTTGTAATTTTTCCATTTTTAAGCAAATTAAGCTTTCATTTTAAGCACTTAAGCTTTAAGCTCTTGTAATCATTTCTTTTCACTTGTACTCCTTTAATTCAGTAATAAAAGTCACTTTACACCTTTAATACTCTTTCATTTTTCAGTTTGAAGTTGAATTAATCAAATAAGCTTTAAATAAGCTCATAAGAGCTTATTACTTCTAATAAGCTAAAATTTAGCTAAATTTCTGTCTTAAGCAATTCATTTGCAATTCTTACTCATTTACACTCAAATCATGGAATTTGAGAAGAGTTGAGCTCAATTTGGAAAGATCAAGGAGTATTAAGCTAAATTCCAGCTTATTGAGGTCTAGAGGCAAGGTGCCATTAGGTTTAAGCATTTTTAAGAGCTACTCACTCAACTAGAGTAGCTCTAGTTCTGAGACTCCAAATTTTCAGGTCATTTTCTCTTATTCTCAATTAAGCCAATTCATAGCTTATTTTCAACTTGCTTATTTCTGTTAAGTCTTCATTTAAAATCATGTTCATTAGGTTTACTTAGCTTAAATTTGAATTGTTTTCAGGCTATTGTAGTTTTAAAACTAGTAAAGTATCACTGTCACTTTTTCTGTCAATAGTAGTAGTAATATGCTTAGAGAGTAACTAGCTATTTCTTCCTAATAAGCTAGTAGTTTTACTGCTTTAATAGCTTCATTGGTTTAATAATAGTAGAAGTAGATAAAAAATTTTAGCTGAGTTAGTTTTTAAACAAGTTTTAAATCCAATTTGTTTTGACAGAAAAATATAAGGTAGTGTTTGGATTTAGTATATTTGACTCTTAAAAGTCAACTCTATTTTGTTAAAACCAATCATTCAGCTGAGTAAGGTGGTATAACAAAGATTTAAACAAACTTTAGAAGTTAGTTTTTAGAATTTCAAAATTTTTAAGTATAAAAACCTCTAGTTTGCACCAGGGCAATTTAACAGTTTTTAGTAACTTTAGATTTTATGAATTGTTGAGCATTTAGCATTCTTACTTAGTTAGTTCATGTAGAAAGGCAATAAGTAGACTTGATCATAAAATGTACCAATAAAAGGTTAGCCTGCATTTTAACAAGTAGCCAACCACATCAGTGCCAAGTGCATCAGCATATCATCATAGTTTTCTTCATTTTACTCTTTGAATTTTTCATTCTATAGTTAAGACTTTGCAAAATCCCTTTATCTAGGTTGATTCTAGGAAAGTAGTTTAGCTTATTTCTAAAATCTCAGCACTTAGAGATCAAAAATAAGCATTTTAGTTCACCTTAAAAAAGCTTTAAAAACTGTTTCATTAAAACATTGCATTTTTCAGCTAAATTTTCTTTTCTAAATTGTATATAACATAGGGTTATTCTCAGTTTTTTTAGATTCCTTTAATTACATATCTTAATCTTCATATACGCATCTTTTAGTTATAATTTTCTTTTTTTTATACCAATCAATGTTTTGAGCTCACAATAAGCAAAAGTCCAAAAATCTTATTAAACTAGCACTTACTGTGACAGAATCTCATTTGCTTATTTTGTAGCTTATTCTTTTGGTAAAAGTTCATATTGTCTTTATTAAAGTTGTTAGGATTAAGCTGATAAGCAACTTTGTAGTTTTAAGTTTTTGCTAATTCTCAAAATTTAATAAGCCAAAAATAGGAAATAAGCTTATGGGTCTGAGTACGGAGAAGGATTGTTGTAAGCAACGGAATCGGAAAATCCAAGTACTTCTTGTGAGTACTCTTCACAAGTGACATCGATTAGATCAACCTTCTTCAATGATTCGAGATTGTTGTATGAAATGGAAGGTGCATCACCACATTTAAGGGTTAACGATTGATCATCATTCCTAAGAGTAATCTCTCCTTCGTAAACATCGATTAAAGCATGAGCCGTCCTAAGAAAGGGTCTCCCGAGTATTAACGGTACTCGAGGATCGGTAATAAAATCAAGAACAACGAAATCGGCGGGAAAGTAAAATTTCCCTACTTTGACAAAAACATTTTCTGCTACACCGGTTGGTTTGGAAATTGTACGGTCGGCTAATTCTAATACCATTTTTGTTTCGGTTAGGCCTGAGAGTTGAAGCTTTTTCCAGATGGATAAAGGCATGAGATTGATACTAGCACCTAAATCGGCAAGGGCTAAGTAACTATCGAACTCTGAAAAATCACATGGAATGAGAAATCGACCGGGGTCACCTAGCTTTTCTGGAAGCTTTTTTAGGACAACCGCACTACAATTTTCATTCAACGGTGTTTTGGTTAACTCAATTAACTTGTCTTTGTTATTAAGCATCTTTTTGAACATCGGAGCAAACTTTGGCATATGAATGAGAGCATCCGCGAAACTTAGCTCAAAGTGAAGATTACGGAAGATTTCCATAAACTTTGAAGCTAGGATATCATCCTTTTCACGAATTTTTTCTTTGTTAAGTCTTGAGGGGTAAGGTAAATTAGGTTTGGCTTTGTTAGCAACGAAAGAAGGCTCTTCGATTGGTTCTTTGTCTTTGGTTTGTTCTTGGACCAATGGAGGAGGTTGGATGTCTTCGGTGCTCGGTAGCTCCGTATCCTTTGTCACCTCACTTTCCTTTTCCACCACCGGCGGTGGAATCGGAGGTCCATCGTATGAAACACCACTACGAGTTGTAATTGCCTTGGCTTCATTTCTTGGGTTTGGAATGGTATTGCTAGGTAAAGAACTTGAACTTGAAGTTTGGTTGGTATTGCCTAAATCATCAAACTTGGTGCAAAGGCTTGTTAACAAACTTGTAACATTTGCCATTTGATTTTGCAAACCTTGATTTTGATTTTGCACATTCTTTAATATCGCATCGTTTGCTTTGACGTAGCTTTCAAAATCCGTTTTCAAAACACTATTTGTTGGAGGTTGGTAAGGTAAAACTTGATTGATTGGTGGTTGATTGGTTGGTGTTTGGTATGGTGGAGCTTGATAAACTTGATTTTGGTTGTTTTGACGGTTTTGATTAAAGTTTCCTCCACGGTTTTGGTTGAAATTAGAATTGGTTCCTTGGTATCGGTTTTGATTGTTTTGGACATTCGGTTGATTGAAACCCGGTGGTTTCATTTGACTTGCCAAATTGGAAGGTTGGTTTCTTTGGAGAAAATTACCAACGGCTGCGGTTTGTTGAAATTGTTGGATGTTGTCATGAAAAAAGGGAAAATCGTTTTCACTTCGAGTTAACGAACAAAGGTTAAAATGGTGATTTGATCTACAAGTGACACATACTTTCTCAACTGCTTTGACGGGTGCAGGAGTAGTAACAACTAAATCTTTCATTTGATTCATCATTTGGTTCATCTTGATAGTCATCTTATCCTCGAGAGAAGCGGCTATTTGTTGCATATCAAAAGAATTATTAGAAGGTAAAGAATTAGAAAGAGGAGCATCCTAACGTTCACAATCTGAATTAGTTAGCACGACTATCGGAGTAATGAACTTTTGACCTTTGACTTTTAATAATCGCCAAACCTTCTTGAGGCATTTTGTCTAAGAAATTGCCACCTGCTGCAGAATCTAAGGCATCTTGATCGTTTGAATTCAAAGAATTGTAAAAAGTATCGAGTTGGTGTAGTTCCGAGAAGCCATGGTGAGGACATTGACGAAGGAGTCCTTTAAAACGTTCCCATGCTTCATTAAAGGCTTCGTTTGGTTTTTGATAAAAAGTAATGATCTCATTCCGATAGTAAGTGGTTTTTGAAGGTGGGAAGTATTGGTTTATGAATTTTGAAACAAGGTCGTCCCATGTGAGAATTGATCTAGGAGGTTCCTTGTCTAACCAATCTCGGGCTTCACCGTCTAGAGAAAAAGGAAAAAGCAAAAGCTTTATCGAAGTGTTCGGAACTTCGGGATGTCTAAACGTTGAAGTGACCTTGTTAAAAAATCGAAGGTGATTGTGGGGATCTTGTCTACCCGTAAACTTATTGCTTTGCACAAGATTGATTAAAGGTTGCTTAAGCTCGAAATTGTTAGCATTGATCGGTGGGACAACTATAGCATCTTCATAACCCTCGATGGGTGCTTGTAACATTTGGGCCATTGTTCGATTGTCGGCCATTGGAACAACGTTTTGTTCAACAATTGGTTCTTCTAAATCAAAATTTTCAACAACCGGAAGAGTTTGTTGTTGACGACGTCTACGAGATTGCGAACGAGTGCGCATAAAAAGAAAAACTAAAAAAACAAAACTTTACACTAATTTTAATTTTTTAGCAATGAATTTTAACGGTTACACGAAAGAGACTTAAACCAAATAATCAACTACTTCACGGTAGCTCTTGAAAATTGCTTTTCAAGGTGAGCCGTACTTGGTAGAGACACAAATGGCAAGTGTTAAATCTTTAGTTCGATTTGGGAACCAACAAGTTCACCGGAAATTATTATGATAACACCTCCGTTGAGAATGTTATATTTTGGTATTTTTACCAATTAGTGACTTTTATTTCTTAATTAAAAAGGAAGATTTTTTTATATTTTTTTAGAAAAAGCGACCAACTTAAAAACTATGAGCTCTTAAGATTTCCAAATAATCCTTGTTTAGCATCCAACTCATACTTAACACTATCATTTTTCGTTCTTCGCGAATATTCGCGAACGCTTAGTCTAAAAGTTAAGGAACAAGCTAGAGCTCAACACGCTCGATCGAGTCAAAATTTACTCTTATTCTACCCAGTAGGAAAGTCAAAATTGTGACAAAACACTTATTTTATTTTTGAAAATTTTTAAATTTTTTTCATTTTTTTTTGAAATTTTAGTGGTAAAAACGGGATTACGTGAGAAACAACGGCTGCAGGCTCAATCAAATCGAAGATCCCCCCCCCATACTAGAACGAAACATTGTCCTCAATGTTTTACGAAGGGTTTCTACGTAAATCCTAAGCCGTTTATGAATTATGCTTAAAGATAAACGTTAGTCGATAAAGATTAGATATTGGGTATCCAAATGAAGTGAGGGATGTGAAGCTCTTGTGATCGAAGGGACAAAATACACTAGCACTTGAGGCTTCAAAAATTTGGGACATCCTGGACAATACAACATAAAACACAAAACATGGAAAAGGAGAGAGGCAAGCCTTCTCACAACAACTAAACACTTATTCATTACTAAGCTAGCATATTACTACTACTGATAAACTAGGATAAGCCATGCGGGTGCTCCATGAAGGTTGTTTAGGGTCACTAAGCTTGACAATTCCTGAATTTAGTTGTCCTATAGGAAGGTTTTTTGGAGGTCTAGATATCCATAGCGGATATCACCCTCCAAAGTAGTTGCTTGAGAGATGACCATTTACTTGAAGTTTGGCCAGAGTTCTGGGATAACTCACGGTGCTGCCTATGAAAAAAATTGAACAAATGGTAAATGGTCCTTCCGGGACAATGAGGACTTTTTTCAACTTGCCAGAGAAAAATGTTTCAATCTTGAGTTAAAGAGGGAGGGACTGATCACCGACATTCGAAAACGCTGGTATTTGATCTTTGCTGTCATGAATCTCTTTAGTTTTCTCTTTGTAGACCAAGAATTTCATAGGCTTGACTCACGCAGTTTAATTAATCATTGAGTTGAACATTGCGTTCGTACAACCGCGGTTTTTGTTATCAAAGTTGCCATATGTTTAAGGGCACGGTAAGCTTTGTGCTCCATCTCACTCGGCAGGATGACATGCCTTTCCTATAAATGCTTGTACGGGGGATAAAAGGCCACCCGATGGGTGTTTTGTACCTGTACGTAAGGGCCCAGAGAGCGTTTCATCCAGTTTGTCCGACCAAGAGGCCGATTTTCGCGCCAATGTCCTTTCAAGAATTCTTTTTAAACTCGATTCACGATACTTCACTATGCCCACTTGTCTGTGGGTGATCGCGGTGGTGAGACGATGAGTGACGCCATATTTAAGCATGACCATTGCAAACTGGTCATGCAAATGTGTTCCACGTCCTGATGATGGCATGGGGTTAGCACCGAAAATCTGCAGAGAGAGTATAAGAATTTGCAACATACATCGGGCGTCGTTGGTGGGGAGCGCTTTCGCTTCCACCCATTTGATAGATAATCGACATCCACAGTATGTATTTGTTGCCTTTAGAACATGGGAAGGGTCCCATGAAATCGATGCCCCAAACGTCAAAGATTTCACAAACTTGGATGGAATTTTGGGCATCTCATCCCTTTGTGAAAATTTTCCTTGTCGTTGGCACGAGTCACAATTTTTTTTAACAACTCGTGTGCATCCTTGTTATGAAGGGCAAAAGATATCCGGCATCAAAGGACTTTTCGGCGGTGAGATTTGCACCGTGATGTCCCCCGGTGGGTCCATTGTGGCAAGCTTCGAGAATGTCGAGAGCTTCTTTGTCGTGCACACACCGCCGGATCATTTGATCCGCACAGATTTTGAACAAGAAGGGGTCATCCCAGAAGTAGTGTTTGACATCTTTGAAAAACTTGTTTTTCTGTTGGGATGACATTCCCTTGACAATGAAATTCCCCGCATGGTAGTTTGCGAAATCTGCAAACCATGGGGTATTATCAGCATGAAGAGCAACCAATCCAAGAGTTTCAAGAGGAAATGTTTCGTGATTTCCTTGTTCTCGAGTTTATCTTGATGAGGGTTCTCAAGTCTGGAAAGATGATCGGCGGCCAGATTCTCTGCTCCTTTTTTTGTCTCGGATGATAACATCGAATTCTTGGAGCAAAGTTCACTTGCATTAGTCTTTGCTTGCATCTTTCTTAGCGAAGATATACTTTATATAGCAGAATGGTCGGCTACACTATGCTCTTAGACAAAAACAGATATGACTGTAATTTCTCAAAAGCATTAACTTTCGGCAAGTATCTTTTTCGGTCATAGTGTAGTGTGCTTAAGCTTAAGTCATTGGTTTTGCTGGCATAGTGTATTGGTAGGAAATGTAGTTTTTTCGTTGCCTAGGACTGCCCCAATTGAAATATCACTTGCATCACACATGATGTTCGAAGGCAAGTCAGTCAGGAGCAACTCTAAATCGGAAGCCATCAGTCAATTTCTTTTAAGTGTATTAAAGGATTCAGTTTACACTCTTTTGCAGAGAAAATGGAGTCCCTTTTCAAGCAGGTGAGTCATTGGGCGGGATATTATTTGAGAAGTCTTGTATGAACGTCAGTTACAAAAACCGGCTTATGCCAAGTAAACTCAGACACTTTACAGTAGGTCGGCGTCGAGGGAGCTTGGCTTGATAACGTAAACTTTTGCTTCGGTCGACCTCAATTCCGTCATTGTGATTTTGTGTCCAAGAACAATATGCCTTCTTTTTCCTGAATTGGCTTATCTCCATTTTAGGACCAAATTGGCGTCTTCACACCGTTTTAACCTTTTTGTCAAATGGGATAGGCAATGTAGAGAAATTCCCCAAGACTGAAAAGTCATCCATAAAACTACATCGTTTTTTCGATCATGGTTCCATGGAAGATTGCCATCATTAACATCATTAGAACGGTTGCAGGGTGCATTGCATAGCCCAAAAAGGCATGCGGGCGGAAGGCAAATGTTGTATGGGCAAGGAAAGGTTGTCTTTTCTGGGTCCTTCGGGTTATGGGAATCTGGAAATAACCGAAAAGCCATCGAGGGAAACATAAGAATGGTTTCCCGCGAGTCCTTTCGAGCATTGATCATGATAGAGGGAAGTCGAAAATGGACCTTTTCGGGTGCCTCATTCAACTTTTATAGTCGGATGGCATTACTCTCCACCCTGAGGACCAATCGAGTCGGGTATAAGATCATTTTCATCGTTTTTGACGACGGTCATGCCACCCTTTTTTGGTACACAATGCACCGGGCTTACCCATGGACTGTCAGAGATCGGATAAATCAATCCGGCGTCAAGAAGCTTTTCAACTTCTTTCTTGATGACGTCGTGGATTTTTGGGATTTCCCCACCTTTGATGCTGAATGTTGGTTCGTGTCACTTCCATGAGAATTTTGTGGGTACAAAACTCTGGGTTGATACCCTTGATATCAGAAAGTTTCCAAGCGATGGCTTGCTTGTGGGACTTAAGAACCTCGATTAGAGCTGCCTTTTCCTCATTCTTTAAATCTTTTGCAATTATGACGGGTAAAACTTGTCGTCACCCTCCGAAAAGTGCGTATTCTAAATGAGGTGGCAATCTTGAAGTTTCAATCTCCGGTGGGACTCAATTGACTGAAGAGTTTTTGCTTCACAAATTTTAAGATCTTTTCGAGTTTCTGGAAAATAATTCCCTTGATTGGGAGGTAGTGGTGATGGATCAATATTATCAGAATTCGCTATCGGAGGAGCAAGTATGTCTCCATCAGGGATCATAATTGTTGAGGATTCAACTTCGGTGAAGTTGGATCATCCTCTATAGCAAGAAAAGAGTCGGCTTCTTCGAAAAGGAGTAAAGTCACTGTCCCCAAATGGAGTTAAAGTTGGAGAGGTGGTGGGAAAACGATTGGAGCATAGTAAGGAGTGGGGGTACACTGAGCTCACAATTTGAGAAACACAGAAACTTTTGAGAGTATTCTTCACAAGCCATATCAATGACGTCAATTCGTTTGCCATCATATGATTGTAATTAGCCGTGTATCTCGAAGTTTGGTCCAGATTGAATGTAATGGCCTCTCTGCCAACACGAAGGGTTATTTCACCCTCGTATACATCGATTAATGCACGACTGGTCTTTAAGAAACTCCTCCCGAGAATTAAGGGGTACTCGGGGGTCTGCTTTTTAAACTCGACGACATAAATTGTTAGGAAATTAGAATTTTTCCCACCGTTCATAGAGTCTTCAGCGATACCCCGATTGGGTTCAGAGATGATCGGTCGCTAGCTCTTAGCATCATGCAAGTACTGGGTTAGTTCGGGAAGAGAGAGATTTTTCATACGGAGTATGCATAGGATTAATGCTTGCGCCAAGATCGGCAAGGCGTTGCAGTGTATTAGATCCCGTAGGAATTCTACCATCTCGGAATAACCGCATTAATCTCCGCAGCGGCGCACTCCAAAGTTTCTCTTTGGCTAAAGTGTTAGGACGGACCGCTGACGCAATTCTCATTCACTGGGGTTCTAGCCATTGTCACTCAACTTTTCTTTGTTGTCGAATTAAGTTTTTAGGGTGAGGTGCGAATTTTGGCAATAAGCATCAAGGGCATCCGTAAAGCTAATTTCGAAAATCAATCTCGATAAGATTCAATAGAATTTTCTCAATTTGGTCGTTAGCCTTTTTCACGACGTCTTTCATCAGATTCTTCTTGAGGAAATGGAATCGTTGCTTTTTGGTTACGGCCTTTTAAGCACTAACTGGGAGCAATTACGGGCTCAGAGATTGTTTCATGATGGACAATAGGGACAACGGAGGTGGGATGTCTTGGTGCTTCGTTATTAGTAGGAGTCAACGTATCCTTTGTGACCTCGGGGTCACGTTCTCTCTTTAGGAGAAGAAGTAGTATGGAATCGTGAGTCCCTTGTAAGCTGACCACTTTGGTGGTAATACCCTTTAAATCCTCACCCCTTATCGGTGCTTAGTAACAGTGTTACTACGGGCAGAGTTCCCAGAAGTGCCTCGCCCCCCCCGGCGCCCCGGTCTTGGATGTAAGAAATTTGGAAAGAAACGAGATATGCGTCCGAGATTTAGTCAAATTGATTTTGCATGTTTTGACCTTGAGTTTGCATGTTCCTCATCACATCATCATTAGCTATTACGTAGGCTTGAAATCCATTCCTACAGCCTTCTAAACACTGATATCGAGATAGTGTTGAATGAAGACTATGAGATGTGTGTCTGAGTGTATAATGTAGTGACGATGACGATTGGTACCCATTATATCAGCTTAGAGAGCGAGGAGAACACACAAAATCTTGTGAGCGCTGCCACCCCGCAATCAAGCAATTTGACCTTGACTGAACCGAGGGTTTAGTAAGCTGGAGCTTGATTAAAATTCCCCGGTTTTGGTTGTAACGATTCTAATTGTTTCTTGATTTTTGCACATTATGATTGTTTTAGCGCGGGGGGGAAACGAAAATTCCGAGGATTGGTCGAATTTGATTTGAAATCGGGGCTCGATAACCGGTGTTTCCTTGGTTGAAGTTAGCTGCGGCTGCTTGAGAGACATATTCTTGGATATTATCTCGATAAACATTGCCAGAAGTGGCTGACAGTCTTGCGTAGGATAATGAGCCAAGCATGCTAACACTAAATTTCCTCAACCGCTTCTGACGGGAGTGAGAGGCGGGAGATTGATTTATTCTTATCAAAGAAGTAAAGCTTTCACACCTTATCTTTCAACTCAGCAACTTCGGAAGAGATTCGAGGGTTTGGAAGGTGCTCGAATCACTATTGGCAACAAAACCGGTTTGTTACGTGTAAATTTTCGAACTTTGGATATGCTTTTAATGATTCTTAAGGCGATCACGAGGCATTTTATCCAAAAAGTTGCCACCCGCGGCGGAATTTAACGAATCTTGGTCGTTAGAATTCAAGGCATTATAGAATGTATCGAGTTGATGCAGTTCTGAAAATCCATGGTGTGGACATGCCCGAAGAAGATCGTTAAATCGGTCCCATGCTTCATAAAACGTCTCATCGAATCTTTGTTGAAATCTCGTGATTTCATTTCGAAGATTGGTTGTTTTAGACGGAGGGAAAAATTTGTTTATGAATTTCGAGACAAGATCATCCCATGTTTTGAATTGATCGGAGGGGGTTCTTTTTCAAGCCAAATCTGGGCTGCCCCCTCGAGGGAAACTGGGAAAAGCATAAGCTTTACCGACGTACTCGGGACGTTCGGGAACTTCATCGTAGAAGTGATCTTGTTGAAATATCGGATGTGGGCATGAGGATCTTCTTTGTCATGTCCAAAGAATTGCTTGTTTTGAACGAGGTTAAGCAGACCGTGATATAAGCTAAAGTTGTCTGCGACGATTTTTGGGGCACACGATGGCCATCCTCGTAACCCGCGCTTGGTGGGTGTTTTGTTCATGCTTCAAGCAACTGAGCCATAGTCCGGGTATCATCCATCGGAGCTAAGGGTTCTGGATTTTCAATTGGTTCTTCAAGATTAAATTGTTCAACAACAGGTGGTGGGGCCTGGTGTTGTTGATTATGAAGATTACGAGTTTGGGAATGAGTGTGCATACACTAAGAAATAAAATTTACACTATTTTTTTGTTTTTTTGGTTTTATCAAAAGTAAATTCCACTTTATTTTTAATACAAGGCAACGATTAAAAAATACAACAAAAAAAACACTCATAAATTACACAATACACTAAACCCTCCTTTTTCTTTCCACTTCCCTTTCCTACCAAAACCCCCAAAAAAAACTATTTATACTCAATTCCCCTAACACAAACTATAAATAAAAAAAAACCCCTTATCCCCTACATTTACTATCCCCCCCTTCCCCACAAACAAAAAAATAAATAATAATAATCTCTCCTCAAATCAAAATATTACAAATTCTTACCTTAACCAAAAAACCCTCACCCCCCCCCCTTTTACACTTCTTTATAATCTTCACTCACCTCCCCCTAAAAACCATAATTAAACCACACACCCCACCATAAACAATATTAAAAAAACATCCTCTAATCTCTAATACTCACAACTTAAACCTCCTAAAACATAATAACACCACCCACCAATATCACACAACACCAAACTTCACCCCCCCCACACCTCCCCCCCCCACACTATACCCAAAACAAAAACTATACACCTCCACCCCACCCTAACCCCCACCCCACTTAAACTTCTACAACAACCAAACCCTTTCCCACCCATAATATCCCCACAAACCTCAATCCTCACCCTATTCCCCCAACCCTCCCAACTCCTAATTAATAAACCTGCACATGACATAAGAATGTAAGCACACCGTCGTTTTACGAGTATAACAAATATCCCGAAAATCTACGCGTCCAACAATTGCGATAAATCCCGTTACTGCATAACCATAACAAAACAAGCACTTCAAATGACAAGACAAGAAGAACCACATTCCCACAACCTAAATTCACCCAAGTATCACCATAACGATGAAGATCCCGAAACGTCCGGTACTACGTGTACAATCAAAAGCATTAATCCCCTAATCCCTAGTAGTTGGGCAGCCCGTATATGGCTTGAAACAAGAACCCCCACGAATCCAATCCCAACCCAATGTGGAAGCTTAGTCTCGAAAAAATCCAAAACCCACTATTACCTATCTAAAACCCCACCATAACTATACGAAGAAATCCCGAGATATCAACCCACACCTATTGAGGCGACGTTTAATGCACGGCAAAGGGACGAAATAACCGTCTTATCGGTGCCATGTCCACACCATGGATTTTCAGAACTGCATCAAAACTCGATACATTCTCTATAATGCCTTGACTCTAACGGTCCAAGATTCGTTAAAATATCCGCGCGGGTGGCAACTTTTTGGATAAAATGCCTCGTGATTGCCTAAGAATCATTGAAAGCAAATCCAAAGTTCGAAATTCACGTAACAAACCGGTTGTTGCCAAAGTGAGTTCGAGCACTTCCACCCTCGGAATCTCTTCCGAAGTTGCTGAGTTGAAAGATATGGTGAAAGCTTTACTTCTTGATAAGAAAAATCAATCTCCCGCTCCTACTCCCGTCAAAGCGGTTGAGGAAAGTTGTGTTACTTGCGGTGGTGCTCATTCCTACCAAACTTGTCCAGCCACCACTGGCAATGTTTATCGAGATAATATCCAAGAATATGTCTCTCAAGCAGCCGCAACTAACTACAACCAAGGAAACACCGGTTATCGAGCCCCGATTTCAAATCAAATTCGACCTCCCGGTTTTCCTCCCGCTCAAAACAATCATAATGTGCAAAATCAAGGAAACAATCAGAATCGTTACAACCAAAACCGGGGGAATTTTAATCAAGCTCCAGCTTACCAACCCCCGGTTCATCAAGGTCAAATCTATCGACCTCAGGTTGTTCAACCTCCTTGTCTTATTCAAGCTTCGCTATCAATCTCCAGCTCCTCAGATTCAAGGTGTATCGAGGAAGATTTCCAAGCCTACGTAAAGGCTAATGATGCTGTGATGAGGAACATGCAAACTCAAGGTCAAAACATGCAAAATCAATTGACTAATCTCACAGACATTCTTTCCAAATTTCTTACTTCCAATACCGCCTCCACCTTCGGAACTCTCCCTAGTAACACTGTTACTAACCCGAAGGAGGATTTAAAGGGTATTACCATCGAAAGTGGTGCGTTACAAGGGACCTCACGATTCACACTATTCTTCTCCTAAAGTAGTAGAACGGTGAACCCCGAGGTCACAAAGGATACGGGGGATGCCTCCTACTAATAAACGGAAGCACGAAGACATCCCACTCCGGTTGTCCCTATTGTCCATCATGAACAAAATCTTGAGCCCGTAATTGCTCAGTGTGCTTAAAGGCCTAACCAAAAAGCATCGATTCCATTTCCTTCAAGAAGAAATGATGAAAGACGTCGTGAAAAAGCTAACGACCAAATTGAGAAATTCTATGAAATCTTTCGAGATTTGAGTTTCGAAATTAGCTTTACGGATGCCTTGATGCTTTATGCCAAAATTGCCTCGACTCTAAAAACTTTAATCGACAACAAAGAAAAGGTTGAGTGAAAATGGCTAGAACCCCATGAATGAGAATTGCTCAGCGGTCCTCCTAAACAAGTTACCAAAGAAACTTGGAGACCCTGGCTGATTTCTTATTCCATGTAAATTCTACGGATTAATTACCTGCAACGCCTTGGCCGATTCTTGGCGCAAGCATTAATTTAGCCATACTCCGTTATGAAAAAATCTCTCTCTTCCCGAACTACCCCGACTTGCTCATGTTGCTAGTGCTGGCGGACCGATCAATCTCTGAACCAATCGGTATCGCTGAAGACGTCTATGTAACGGTGGGAAAATTCTAATTTCCTACAGATTTTATGGTCGTCGATTTTAAGCCAGACCCTCGAGTACCCTTAATCCTCGGGAGAAGTTTCTTAAAGACCAGTCGTGCATTAATCGATGTATACGAGGGTGAAATAACCCTTGTGTTGGCAGGAGGCCATTACATTCAATTGGAACCAAATTCGAGATACCACTGCTAATTATAATCTTATGTACGGCAAACCGAATTGGACGTTCTTTGATTTGGCTTGTGTAAGGAATACTCTAAGAAGTCTTGGTTTTCTCATATGTGGAGTCGAGTGGCAACCCCACTCCTTACTATGATCCAATCGTTTCTACCACCTCTTCTACTTTAACTCCATTTGGGGACAGTGACTTTCTCCTTTTCGAAGAAGCCGACTCTTTTCTTGCTATAGAGGATGATCCAACTTCACCGGAAGTTGATCCAACATATTATGACCCTGATGGGGACATACTTCTCCTCGAAGCAATTCTTAATAGTGATAATCACCACTACCTCCCAATCAAGGAAATTATTTTCCGGAAACTCGAAAAGATCTTAAAATTTGTGAAGCAAACTCTTCAGTCAATGAGCCCCCTGAGGTTGAACTCAAGGATTTGCCACCTCATTTAGAATACGCATTTTTGGAGGGTGACGACAAGTTACCCGTCATAATTGCAAAAGATTTAAAGAATGAGGAAAAGGCAGCTCTAATCGAGGTTCTTAAGTCCCACAAGCAAGCCATCGCTTGGAAACTTTTAGATATCAAGGGTATCAACCCAGAGTTTTGTACCCACAAAATTCTCATGGAAGAGGACTAAGAAACACCAGTTTCATCATTCAATGGTGGGAATTCAACAATCCACGACGTCATCAAGAAAGAAGTTGAAAAGCTTCTTGACGCCGGATTGATTTATCCGATCTCTGATAGTCCATGGGTAAGCCCGGTGCATTGTGTACCAAAAAAGGGTGGCATGACCGTCGTCAAAAACGATGAAAATGATCTTATACCGACTCGATTGGTCACAGGGTGGAGAGTATGCATCGACTATAGAAAGTTGAATGAGGCTACCCGAAAGGAACCTTTCCGACTTTCCCTTTATGGATAAGTGCTCGAAAAGACTCGGGGAAACCAATTCTATGTTTCCTCGATGGCTTTTCGGTTATTTCCAGATTCCATAGACCGATAGGACCAAGAAAGAAACCTTTACTTGCCCATACGGAACATTTGCCTACCGCCGCATGCCTTTTGGGCTATGCAATGCACCCGGCACGTTCTAATGATGTATGATGGCAATCTTCCATGACATGATCGAAAAAACGATGGAAGTGTTTCTTCATTTTTTTTCTGATGGGAGTGACTTTTTACATCTTGGGATTCTTTTCTCTTCTTGCCTATTCCCATTTGGCAAAATGTTAAAACGGTGTGAAGACGGTCAATTTTGGTCCTAAACTGGGAAAAGGCATTTCATGGTAAAAGAAGGCATTGTTCTTGGTCACAAAATCTTCCAAGACGGGAAAGTGAGGTAGACCGAGTAAAGTTGACCGTGATGCCTAGCTCCCTCACCAGACTACTGTGAAAGGAGTCTGTGAAAGTTTTCTTGTGGCCATGCCCGGTTTTTACTGACGGGTCTACAAGACTTCTCAAAAAATATCCGACCAACATCCAATGGACTCACCTGCTTGAAAGGAGACTCATTTTTTCTTCTTCAAAAGAGGTGTATTATCGAATCTTTAATACACTTGACAAAGAAAATTGACTGAGGCCTCCGATTTGAGATGCTCTGATGGGACCTTTCGACCCTTCGGAACTCATGTTTGTGAGGCAGTGATTTTTCAATTGGGCAGTCTAGGGGACCAACGATAAAAACAGCATTTCCATAACCAATACACTATGCAGCAAAACCATGACTGTGCTTAACGACACTACACTATGACAGAAAAAAGAATTATTGCCGTAAGGGTATGCTTTTGAGGAATTTTCAGTCATATCTTGTTTTTGTCTAAGAGCATAAGTGTATTACGACCATTCTGCTTATATAAGTATTACTTTCGCTAAGACAAGATGCTATAGCCAAAGACTATTGAAGTGGATCCTTTTGACCTCCTAGAATTGATGTTGTCATCCGAGACAAAAAAGGGAGGCAGTGATAAAGCAGGCGAATCTTGGCGCTCCGCCCGAATCATCTTTACCAGACTTGATTATAACCCTCATCAAGTTAAACTCCGCTGAGAACAAGGAAATCACGAACAAGTTCCTCTTGAGAACTTGGATTGGTTTGCTCTTCTGCTAGATTATACCCCATGGCTTTTGCAGGTTTCGCTAACTACCATGCGGGGGGATTTTCTTGTCAAGGAATGTCATCCCAACAGAATAAAAACAGAGTTTTTCAAAGATGTCAAAAACATACTTCTGGGATGGACCCCTTCTTTTCAAAATTGTGTGGATCAACTGATCGACGGTGTAGTGACGACAAAGAAGCTCTCGACTATTCTCGAAGCTTGGCCACATTGGACCCACCGGGGGACATCAGGTGCAAAATCTCAACCGCAAAAAGGTCTTTGATGGCCGGATTCTTTTGGCCTATCAATAACCAGGATGCACAGAGTTGGTTAAAATTGAGACTCGTGCCAACGACAGGAAAATTTTGACAAAGGGATGAGATGCCAAAATTCCATCAGTTTGTGAAATTCTTTGGACGTTTGGGGCATCGATTTCATGGGGACCACTTCCATGTTCCCACCCCCTTAATTTCTAAAGGCAAAAACATATACATCATACTTGTCGGCTGTCGTATCTATTCAAAATGGTTGAAAGCGAAAGCGCTCCCCACCATCGACGCGCACCCGTGTGTACGTAGTTTGCAAATTTCTTTAAATCTCTCTTTGGGCCAGGATTCGGTGCTCGCCCATGCCCTCTCAAGTGATCCGTGGAACACATTTTGCAAATGTTTTTTTAATTAATTTTTTTTACCAGTTTATGCATGGTCATGCTTAAATATGGAGTTACTCATCGTCTCTCCACCGCGTATCACCCTCAGACAAGTGGGCAGGTTGAAGTATTGAATCGTGGTTTAAAAAGAATTCTTGAAAGGTCAGTGGTTTGCGAAAATCGTTGTTTGGTCTGGAACAAACTGGAGGACGCTCTCTGGGCCTTACGTACAGGGTACAAAACACCCATCGGGTGCACTCCGTACAAGCTTTTATATGGAAAGGCATGTCATCTGCCGATTGAGTTGGAGCACAAAGCTTACTGGGCCCTTAAACATGCAAACTTTGATATCAAAACCGCGGGTGATCAACGCAAAGTTCAACTCATGATTAGTGACTGCGTGATCAGGCTATGAAAGAATTCTTGGTCTACAAACGAGAAAACTAAGTAGCGATCATGACGCAAAAGATCAAAAACGCGTTTTCATTGTGGTAGATCAAAAGTCCTCCTCTTTAACTCATACAAGATTTGAAGATTTTCTTTGGAAGTTGATAGTCCATTGGTAGAGACCATTTACATGTTCAAGTTTTTTCATATGGCACCGTTGAGTTATCCCAGAACTCTGGGCCAAACTTCAAAGTAAATGGTCATCGTCTCAAGCACTACTTTGGAGGTGATATCCCTGCTATGGATATCTCGGACCTCCAAACCTTCCCTAAGGACAACTAAATTCAGGGAATTGGGTCAAGCTTAGTGACCCTAAACAAGCGCTTCATGGGAGGCACCCCATGCTTATCCTAGTTTATCAGTAGTAGTAGTATGCTAGCTTAGTAATGAATAAGTGTTTAGTTGTTGTGAGAAGGCTTTGCTCTCTCCTTTTCCATGTTTTGTGTTTTATGTTGTATTGTCCAGGATGTCCCAAATTTTTGAAGCCTCAAGTGCTAGTGGTATTTGTCCTTCGATCACAAGAGCTTCACAATCCTCAGCTTCATTTTTTTCGGGGAATCCCAATATCCTAATCTTATCGACTAACGTTTATCTTTAAGCATAATTCATAAACGGCTTAGGATTTACGTAGAAACCCTTCATAAAACATTGAGGACAATGTTTCGTTCTAGTATGGGGGGATCTTCGATTTGATGTGCCTTGCAGCCTGTTGTTTCTCAGTATCCCGTTTATACACTAAAAATTCAAAAAAAAATAATGAAAAAATTAAAAAGTTGCAAAAATAAAATAAGTGTTTTGTACAATTTTTCAGACTTTCAATGGGTTAGAAATAGAGTAAATTTTGACTCGATCGAGCGTGTTGAGCTCTAGCTTGTTCCTTAACTTTTAGACTAAGCATTCGCGAATATTCGCGAAGAACGAAAAATGATAGTGTTAATAGAGTTAGAGTAACAAGGATTATTTGGAAATCTTAAGGTCATGTGTGTTAATTTGTCGCTTTTTCCTCCCATAAGAATCTAACCTGATAATATAGTGTACTTTTGGAAATTAAATTAAATCAATTATTTTTATGTTGTATATAGCAAAAACTTTAGACTTAGTTCAAATTTATTACTTGAATTTTTCAAAAGAACGTAAAGGCCAAAAAAAAATAAAAAAAATAATATAAATGATAAATATAAATGTGGGTTATAAAATGTTTGCTGTATCTTGCCGGCTCACAACGATGTTACACCTTCTAAAGAAAATTCCATAGTCAGAATAATTATCGAGACTGATAAAAAGTTTATTGCATCTTGAGAGTCGGCTCACAACACGATGTTAGCCTTTATAGGTCAAGGGTACAAATTGCATAATGTATAAATATTAAGTGTGAATAAAAGTCTTTTTTTTTTGTTTAAATCAATTTACTTTTGAACTTCTGGCTATTATATTTTTATTATAAGCTTTGTATATACGGAAAAGCCTGAGAGTTTATGAACTTAACGGTCCGTGAGTCGCGACTATAGTCTATGTGGGGTGTCAAAGCCTGGTCTCATTAACCGTCATGGTTGGGGTTGTGCGAGACGGAAAGTCGCTACAGGGATGATCTCGCCTTCAAAACTCATTATTCTCGGGGGGAAAACGTGAAACAAACATTGATCCATGGTTGTGAATTCAAGATGCACATACACCTAAGATATAAAATTGTGCGAGAGAAAAAAGTTACAAATTGCAATATGAGTAGTGTTTGCATCTTGCTCATAATATTATGGTGATTTCGTTATTAAGCTTGGTTGATGGAATAAGTAAAAAGTCAGGAAATGAATGAATTTATCCTTTTGGGGCATTCTCGAATCGAAATGCATCTTGTTCTATCGATCCGTTAAAGTTTTTAATAACAAAAGTCGACACATTCTAGTTAGTTGATTATGAAAATGAAAAAATACAAAAAGATGTGTAGGAATAGGTGTATATATAAAAAAATGGTAAAGACGGGGATTTTCAAAACTTTTGAGTCTTTTAACTTCCTCGATGAACATTAGTATGTTTGAGGTTATTAGTCGAGGGTGATCGAGATTCTTAGTTTTCTACATGTTACTTCATAGCATTGCGTGAGGACAACAATACCTTAGTATGGCGGATTTTGGTATGTGTTTAATCCTACACAACTTTTACCATTAAAAACAAGTTTTAAAATAACCAAAACGGACTTAAAATGCCCTAATATATGTTGTTTTGCCTAATTGTGTGTGCAGGAAACGGATATCCGAGAAAAGGACGAAAAACGAAGCCAAAACAACAAAACCACATACATGAATGGAAAAAGCGTGGGAAAAGACAAAGTCAAGTCATAAGCAAGTATGAAAACGTCAACCAAAGTCACCCCGACAAATCCAAAGCAAAAGTGAAGAAAAATTAGTTTAGGGACTAAATTGCAAGTTCCCTAACTTTATTTTAATGATGGAAAAGAAGAAAATACTTGCAAGGGCCCAATCTGCCAATACATCAAAGATATACCAAAAGGGCCAATCCTGCCAACACTCCAAAGCTATAACTCGCAAGGACCATGGATGCAATAACATTTATAACGATTAGGGGTCATTTCTGCCAAAGTTCCAAACTGTCATCACCACCAAGGACCATGCGTGTCATAAAACTATCCACCATGAGGGACCTTCGTTGCCAAGTACTCAAAACTTCACCCATGTTTGAAAGTTACTGTATATCCCTCCCAAACATTCCCGCCAATTTTCTCCCAACTCCCCTGTCACTTTCATACACCTCGACTACTGTTCCCTACCTCTAAAACCATCACACCACCTCCCCACCCCCAATGGGCTCTAGACAAGCTGGCAATCCTCAGCACACCTATTGGCTAAGGAAATTGAAGGTCAAGATTCGTTGACTTTGGGACCAAGAAATATGAAGGGCCAAGATTGATTTGAAGGCCTCTCCTCACATAGAAAGCACAACAGCTGGTCTGTCTCTATGAAGAAACACACCTAATAGCTTAGGGTTTCACTATAAATAGGACATTATGTAACTTAGTGTGGTGTCGAATTTTTGAAAAAGCAACAACTTGTAATATCAAAAATTTATCCATCTTTTAATATTTTGCCTTTTTAATTTAATTGCAATTTAAATTCTGTTTTTAAATCTCTTGTCATTTAAATTTATGCAATTCACTTGTTTTCTTTAAATTCTTGTCACTTAAGTTAACTTGTCATTTTAATACTTGTATTAAGCTCTTTTATAAGTTTTTAAATGGAGTAACGAACTTTTGACTTGCTTTCAATAATCGCTAAACCTTCTTGAGGCATCTTGTCTAAGAAATTGCCACCTGCTGCAGAATCTAAGGCATCTTGATCGTTTGAATTCAAAGAATTGTAAAAAGTATCGAGTTGGTGTAGTTCCGAGAAGCCATGGTGAGGACATTGACGAAGGAGTCCTTTAAAACGTTCCCATGCTTCGTTAAAGGTTTCGTTTGGTTTTTGGTAAAAAGTAATGATCTCATTCCGATAGTAAGTGGTTTTTGAAGGTGGGAAGTATTGATTTATGAATTTTGAAACAAGGTCGTCCCATGTGAGAATTGATCTAGGAGGTTCCTTGTCTAACCAATCTCGGGCTTCACCGTCTAGAGAAAAAGGGAAAAGCAAAAGCTTTACCGAAGTGTTCGGAACTTCGGGATGTCTAAACGTTGAAGTGACCTTGTTAAAAAATCGAAGGTGATTGTGAGGGTCTTGTCTACCCGTAAACTTATTACTTTGCACAAGATTGATTAAAGGTTGTTTAAGCTCGAAATTGTTAGCATTGATCGGTGGAACAACTATAGCATCTTCATACCCTTCGATGGGTGCTTGTAACATTTGGGCCATCGTTCGATTGTCGGCCATTGGAACAATGTTTTGATTGACAATTGGTTCTTCTAAATCAAAATTTTCAACAACAACCGGAAGAGTTTGTTGTTGTCGACGTCTTCGAGATTGCGAACAAAAATAAAAACTCAAAATCAAAAAGCAAAAGTTTACACTAATTTTTAAAAAAAAAATTTATTTTTTTTTAAATTTTTTTTAAGAATGAATTTTAACGGTTACGCGAAAGAGACTTAAACCAAATAATCAACTACTTCACGGTAGCTCTTGAAAATTGCTTTTCAAGGTGAGCCGTTCTTCGTAGAGACACAAATGGCAAGTATTAAATCTTTAGTTCGATTTGGGAACCAACAAGTTCACCGGAAATTGAAACGATTACCAACTTTGTTTATTTATTTATATTTTTTAAAGGACAATTTTTTATATTTTTGATTTTTTTTTATCTTTTACTTATATTAAAAAGAAAAGGAAAATATTTTTTTTGATTTTTTTATACTTTTGAATTTTAAAACAAGAATAAAACTTTCGAGAGTGAAAGGATCTTCAAACCAAATCAACAAACACAAAACGGAGGAATCTTAAACACTAGTCCCCGGCAACGGCGCCAAAAACTGATTTGAAAGTTTTATATACCCAAAATATATATACTAATATAACTTTAAGAGTAATTAAGAAAATTACCAAGTTACCCTTAATAAAGTTCACTCTCAAAAATATATATAATATAATATATAATACGTATATTAAACCGGGTAAGTATGATCACCCGGGTCGTTTCCCCAACGACTAGTGAAATTGAAACCACGTTTTAGTTCGGATTCTGATTTGAATGAGCAAATGGATGATTTGATTATCTCAAGCAACAATTAAAATGGACAAATAAAAAAAAATAATTAAACAATTAAACTAATACGGAATCACTTTTAAAACACGGACAAATTACAAGTAAACAAATTTTAATCCCTAAAAATGTAAACTAAAATTCTAAACCTAAGATAGGATAAAAGAAAATTTTAGGCAAAAGAAAAACTATTTTTGGCTTTTTAAAATAAAAGATATGATTTTTTTTCTAAAATTTAAACTACTTAAAAACTAAAAAAAAAATAAAAATTAAATCCTAAAAATTTTAGAAAAATTACACTAAATAAAGAAAGCATCTAGTGTTGCAAATTTTTATAAAATAAAGCCCTAATTTTTTTCACTTTTTCGCTTTAAAGTTTAATTAAACTAATTAAAACCTAACCTAACTATTAATTAAAACTTAATAAACTAATTAAAAAACTAACTTAGGGACTAATTGTGAAAAAGACTTAGGCTAACGGGCTAAAAACATTAACGGGCAAGGATTAATGGAAAACAACTAACAGAAAAAATTACAGGATTTGTCCCTGAGGACATTTACCCCGACAATAAAACTAAGTCTAATTTGTAAGTCAAATTCTAAAAAGTGCTTATCACTTTAAAAACTTAAAAGAGCTTAGTTGTAAAGGAAGCTTAGTAGGAGCAAAAATTCAATAAAAAGACTTCTTTTGGGCTGAAAATAACAAAAAAGCTCAATAAAAGCTTATTTTTGAACTGACCTCAGAAAGTGGAGTTTATCCATTGGTTTTAGAAAATAAGATATAAAAAACTCAATACTAGATCAAAATGTAAAAGGAAAGAAGTTCTAAAGAGCTTATGATGTGCTTTATCTATGAATGCAAAGAAATCTAAGCTAGAAGTACTTTTAAACACAAAATTGAGCATGACTAAAGCAAAAACTCATAAATAAGCAAGATAGAACAAAATCCAAATGAGCTTAAAAGCTTAAAAAGCTAAACTAGACTCTAAAACTTTAAGGACTTATTAAACTACTTATAATCTATCTATTTAAGCTATAAAAATCATAGGGCCATAAGGTAAATTAACAATTAAAACACTTAAAATTCCTAAGTACTGTTATTGGTTTTTTAACTTTTTGTGACAAACAAAAATAGAAGCTAGGAAAATAAGCTAGAATGTAATTTAAGTCTAAATCTGTATTAAGCATAACTAAAATATAAGATGCTAAAAGATAAGCTACTTAAATCCTAATTTGATGGCTTAATTTGGGGCTTTAAGGGACTCAGCACAGTACTAACCTTTGTTAGTTCTGTGTTGTAAAGTATCTTATTTTAACAGCTGAATAAGCTAAGAAAATAAGTAGTAAAACTAAAAGTTAAAACCTAAAACATATTAAGCTATATCTAGATTACTTCTATCTTGAATTTAAAAACCTAAATCCTACTTTTTCTCATACTTAAAAAATTAAAGCCAAGGTCTAGCAGTACTAACTTTGGTTAGTAATGGTAAATGTAAGAGTATATCAGAAATAGTAATAACTTTTGTTAGTACTGGTGCCTTTTGCACAAGTGCAAAACGAAAATGCAGGTTTCCTAAGGGAAACACTGCACTAAAACACACTCAAATAGAGTGTTTAAACAAAGTCCAAGCAAGATCTAAGCCTTGGAGGGCTTAGCTCAGAATTTCACAAGTAAAATTAAAGGGAAAA
The DNA here is from genome assembly GCA_026074375.1 of Tanacetum coccineum. Classification (NCBI taxonomy): domain Eukaryota; kingdom Viridiplantae; phylum Streptophyta; class Magnoliopsida; order Asterales; family Asteraceae; genus Tanacetum; species Tanacetum coccineum. The sequence goes on from BQNB010053066.1 coordinate 34,833, forward strand.
ATCCCCTGGTGCCATGCGAGCTTTTATTAAGCCATAAATCATTTATAGCTTTTTTAAAAATAAATCTTAAAACCTCAAATCTACTCAAAACCTTGACAATTATGACAATCAAACTATCCAAAAAGAAATCACAAACTGCATTTGACTTTTAGATGGCAGACTAGCTTAAACCAAACACAACTTTACGACTAAGACATTTATGATTAAGCTACTACTTTGAAATCTAGTAAACAAGTGCTTAATACCAGACAATTAACAGATTAAAACTACTTTAATAAGCATGATTTAACAACTAAATAAGCAATAATCTAAGACTTAAGCTATTTTACTATATTTTTGGTTTTTTAGAGGTTTTTAAGACAATAATATGAAAATCTATGATTTAAACTAAGAGAATTGAAAACAGATAAACAACTAAGATGATTTAGCTAGATAAAACTCAAATAAGCACTAATAAGCAAAGAGAATAAGCAAATAAGCAGATCTAAATATAGAAAGCAATGATATCATTATTTAAAGCTAGAATTAAAGGAAATGAAAGAGAAACTTACAAACTCCTCTAGCTAAACAAGAGGACCAATAAAGGCAGCTACAAGCTCCCTAGCTTATTAGATAAGCTAGGGTAAAGTCCTTGGGATCTCTTCCAAGTTAAGATCCCCTTCCAAAAAGCTCATATCCAAATAGGTCCATGATAAATGTAAGTTTAAACTGATTTAAGGTTTAAGTAAGATTAATTCTGAATTCAATAAACTCTTATTTCAGCTTATAGACTGAAAGAGCTTAAAAGGAGCTTATTAGCTTATTGAGACATTTTGGCTTATTTAGACAGCTTTTGAATAACAAGAAAAGAGAGCTTATGAATGATTTAAACTAAATTTCATTAATAAAAGTTACTAATTACATTACTTGGAAAGGAGATTACAAATCATTTTAAGGAAAATTACATTTAAAAAAAATACGAAATTTAAGCTAGACTAAATTACTAAAAAAAACTAGATGGTGTGTGTGAGAAGTGAGGCCTATTTATAGGCTGCCTTAGAAGATTCTAGCCCCTTGCCCTGCTCTCCAATCTTTTAATCTCAACCAATCATTTCTTCAATCATCCAAGCATTAATTGTAGCCGTTGGATTGATTTGTGGACACTTGAAGATTGCCAGCATGTCATTCTCTTTTGGGAAGCATTGTGCTTCTTTTGTGAGTGTTTTAGCACAAAAACCCACTTAAATTTGTGCTTTCACCGTTGTTGACGTGGCCTTTGATTGGGAGAAGTTAAGTAATCCTTTGATAAAGACTGATTTGTCCCTTCATTTGTGTTAGTGAGCTCAAGAATTGACCTAAGCACCCTTTAATTTGGAAAACCCATTTGATTTACCCTGGATGGTGAAACGGGGAAGAAAGGTGAACAGTAACTGGTTCGCGCCTTTTCTTTGACAGCTAAAAAACGTTATAGTTTGGCATTTTTACACTTTCAGTCCCTTTCTTTCTTTTCCCTTTTTCAAGTTATAAATAACTTTCGGGATTTGCAAGATTGGTCCTTGTGGACTTTTATTGACCATGATTGACTATCTTTGACTGATTTTGGCTGAGGCTTGGCTTTCCTGGCTTTTGCTTTGATCCTTTGGCTTCTTTTTGTACTCTTCTGATTCTCGTGTCCGTGCTTGCCCATTTTTTTGATTGTTTTCATGTGATTTTTGAATTATCCTTACCTGCATACACAAAACACAAATACAAGCATATTTTTGCCATTTTTGGTCTGTTTTGGGTTTATTTGGGTTGTTTTAGGCATAAATGGATATGTGTATTTTACACTTATCAAGGTTAAATGACTTAACTACTGTTAGTCTTTAATATTAAAAGGACTAACGATGTTATGCATCTAAGGAATTTTGATGAAATGGGTTTAACATTAAGGGTTGTTTTGGTGTTTTAAGGGTTTTGTCCTTTTGTGAGTTGACCAGAGTTGACTTTTGTTGACCATAGCTAAAAAACTTCCGGCTCTTGTGTACTCGATCCGTCTCGTGTTCGTTTTTGCCCGGTTTTGGCTGTTTTCTTGTGATTTTTGCAATATCTGTACCTACACATTCACAAAAGACAAAACACACATATACAAGCATAATTTTGCATTTTTTTTTTATCTTTTTAGGGCTTGTTTTGATATAAAATATATATGTGATTTCTCACATATCAGTATGATAGCTCATAACTAACTAGTTTATTTATCGGTAAATCAAAATCTAAAAACAATCGAAAGAAAATCGAAACCGAACCAATTTAGTGAAAAAAACCAAGAAACTGAAACCAAACAGTTTGCAATTTTCAAAAATTGATGTTTTCGGTTCGGGGTTTATTTTTAATCAAAAATCGCCCCAAACTGCCTCATGCTCACCCCTAATCTCAATTTTAGTGCAAATATTACGATATTTAATATATACAGTAACTTGTATTATATAACGTAAAGTGTGCAAGTTACTTGTAACCACGAATTATCAAAGCATACATTCATCAACTTCTCTCGACGTCTCAAGTATGCTTTAACACATATTTGAATATGTTTGTTATGTTACATTATGATCAAACCATTTAACAAACTATAGAAAATGTCTAAATAAGATTTTGGTGTCACTACGTAAAAGTTGATGTAAACATTTTTATTTAGACATAAGTTTTCACTTGACGTAAATCATTTAAGGTAAAAATAAAGATATTGTAAAACTTAATTTACAATCAAAGAAATATTTTCCATTCACATTCCATTTTAACACATTACATTTTAATGTGTACAAAACATTTTTACAAAAAGATAAATTACAAGTTATTTTCACACTTCAAAACTAATTTTTTCTTAGATTTAGATTAGGTTTTCTCTCATGTTTAACACACATCCTCACACCCTTAAAACCACAATTAACCCTTGATCATAATGGTGATAACTCTCATTTACTGTAAGCATATTTCTACTTGATGATTCATCCTTGCAAGCTTAGTGATCTTGTCATCCACATCCACCTTAAGCATTCTGTGAGGTGGCAGCTACAAAATGGTTATTTAATTGACTTGATGAAAGAAATGTAGCTCTTTATCTGAGGTACCAAGGCCTTTGCATTTGATGATGCCTTTCATAGATGTTTAGTATATAGCCCTACTGCGAGGAGTAGTTAAAGTTGGGATAATGCTCTAGCCTTCATGGAGGAAATGTAATATGTGTATAAGGCCTTAATAGTCATACGACCTATAAGCATTGTGGTTTATTATCACACCCCCAAAATATCGCAACAAAAAGTAATCGGGGTGTGACTTCATAGCACAAAGACACAAGTCATAAAGAACGACCTCTACATGAGTCATTTAGAAAATTTACGTTTGATAAATAAAGTTTAACAAGGACAAGTTTTAATAGTACACAATACAAATAAAAGGAGTTTTAAGTTCACATCAAAAGTTTAAGTAATGCATAAGATCTTCATAACAATGAGACCGAAAAAGACTTAGCGGGATGCTCCAAGTGCTAACCATGCAAGTAATTATGAACCTAAGAAATACATGCTATAATGTGAACATAAAGTTGGTAAGTTTATATGTTTAAGTAAAATATGAGTGTGGACCGCCATGTTTCCATGTGTATGTGACCATTATAATACAATGTCACACAAAATTTATTACTATTGTACTAAGCTAATGACACCTAAACCTTAACCAACGCGTTTGTTTGTTGTTGTGCCCCTTTAGGTGTCTATCCCAAGAACACCTAAAGTTTCCTCAAATGACATGCGTCTATTTTACCCTTGGTAGCTAAAAGTATGCATACCTGGACGGGAGTTATCAACCCCAATAGATCTATTCATAACATTCGTGCTTATACAAAGTAATTAACAGTTCATGTTAGTGGGGCCAGTGTGGGATAACGGGTACTTAGGAAATCAGTAAAAGTTAGAAGTACTTGAGTCCATATGTAAAACAAGCAATGTATTCTCACCTCAAGTGTTTCAAAACAAGTATAAACCATGTAAAAGTGAGGATATGAAGCTCACCATTAGCAAATAGTAGTGTCGAGAAATATATGCAAGTTCAAAGAAGCACAAGTCCTAACCGCGACCTAATTTAATAACGAGGAGCTTTAGGTTTACAATATGAAGTGTACCAAATGCATATGAGTTTTATAAATATTTTTATCACCCTTATATACTTGTGTCTAAGGTTTTTCTAGTTCACATTATACTTTAAAAAAACAAGTTTACAAGTGTTTTATAGTAAAAAGTATCCCAAAAATAGTTGTTGAAACAAGTGTTTTCTCGACTTCACGAGGCCGTATCTTACTCATTTTCTACCGAAATAAGGCGTTTCAGAAACATAGGTTGAAGATTTTTGTGTTATCTTTTTAAAAAAGTAAGCCTTATAAAGTGAATAGAATTTTAAAGAGTCCATATGTGCCTTACAAGACATAAAGGTCAGGCTGTTTTCAGAACAGAAACATTTACCAGTTTTGTTTTGGCCATAACTCACTCAATATTTATCCTCTCAAGTTGATTCAACTCTCTGAGTTTAAGTTAAAGTCTTATTTATAAAAATATTAAAAGTCTAAAAATGCCAAACTACTCTTACGGTTCTCATAAACACGCAGTAATTTTAGAACTTAAAACAGTACCACTAATCTTGCAAAAATCATTAAAAGATGTAAACGAACCCTGATCTTTTTGTCCACCTCCGAAAACATAGTTAACACGCTATATTAAAAGGCTATGAAAATAATTTTACCAAAATATTACTCTATAGTTGCTATCACGAGCACACAAGGTGACTTGAAAAACTGAACTAGTTTAGGATTTTTAAAACAAGTTTATAAACAATTTCTCTTATACACAAGCATACCTTGGTGATATTTAAAATTCATGGAATGTATAAAATGTATGAAAAATATGTAATATCTAGAATGGAAAAAGAGTTTCTTGTGAGCCTTATAACTGGTCAAAGAGAGGGACAAGTAGGTAGGATACTTGTGACTATAACTTGGCTTATTAAGAGTAGTGTTGTAGTTCAAGAGAAAAAGAGTATCATTTTGTATACTTATTTGGTGGCCGGTTTTGGAGTGTTATGAGGGGGAGAGAAAATATTTTTGAAGTGTAGAAATACTTGTATAAATATTACCTCAAAGGTGGTGGTGGTATTGGGTAAGGTGTGCATGCATGCATGTATGTAAATGCAAGTTTAGACGACTTACGTAAAAATTGTAAAACCGAATAAACTTTGTGGAAACTAGAAAGGGGGGGGGGGAGGTTGAATAGTTTACACGTTTGTTTTGTGTTTTAAAAGTTTACTTTCAAAAATGTATAGATTCGAGTTATATGTTCAATCAAATCACAATATGAACAAG